>JBBPLG010000062.1:0-65457 GCA_038089695.1 Xanthoconium separans | reverse complement strand
CAGCGAGAATAAATCTCGACCATGCATATACTTCCTTTTTATTTCGCCCTTCTCCGTCGCACTCGCGCGAGCGACTGCTTTCGCGCTTGATAGTAGTTCTTTACCGAAGCGCAACATCGTTCGACGCGAAGCATGAATTCTTTGTGCAATATGGTTGGGCTACCGCACAGATGATAAGCGCAAGTACATTGAGAAAGCCAACTGACACTAACAATGATGCGTAGCAACGGGAGTTGTGCTTGCAAAACAATGACGGCGCTCTGGCTTTGCATAGCCTCAATCATTGTAGTGAAGGCAACGTTCAGTTCATTCGATTTCCCGTTACCAGCGAGCATATCAAAATCGTAATCGAAACCTGGTAATGGTCAGTGGCATCCCCATGCAGAAAAAGCATGAATGGTTCACCTGCAAGACCAATAATATCAAATGCTACTCTACTCAACCATGCCAAGACCTCGATACGTGCACCGGAGGTCGTTCCAGTGGGATTCTTGGCAATTTCCGACAAAAACACATCACAAAGCTGCCAGTGCATAGAGGTACCTTAACGATACGTTTAAAGAACAAGAAGTCGCGTACTTGGTGAGCTTTTTCCAAGAAGATGTTTGTGAGCTCCCGAATGTGTGCCAGACCGAATGCGGGATTCTAGATTCCAATCAAAAATCAATGAAAATCACTGGGTGTATCGTAGAATGTGATCACCATAATATGTTTCTATTGTGATAATTGAGATCTCAGTGGCCGGAATGACGAAAAAAAGGTATGCCAACCAGTTTGTGATGTTGTGGACCTTCGGCGACTACGATACCTGTTGATTCGAGTCAGCAGAAGAAACCCAGGCGACATTATCCCTCACCATCCCCAATCGCCTTTGATAACATTGACCGCAGCATAACGGGCTTTTGGTAGTCACTGCTGTGGGCGAGGATATGACTGACAGCACGTATGTCCACGGTAAGTAGCTGGTCACTCTAGAAGACAACCACGTTCAGTTTCATGCACGAAGTCTTGATGGACATAAGCACATTCAAGAAACCCTTGAATTTCAGTGTATGTCCGTACTGGCTCAGCCATTCTTCTGGGAAACCGGAGGCATCCTGAAAGCAAGCATTAACGATACTCTGAAACATGGTCCATGATAATGTGAACAGTCGTGACGCACAGTATTTAAAAAATCTGGCAAGTTACCATAAATCCAGCTTGTTGCCTTGGGACCACGTAGATGGCGAATAGGAGATGTGAGTTGATGGTATACAAACCAGAAGAGGGTCCGAAGTCCAAAAATGACCACAGAAGCGAATGCAACGAGCAACAAATTTCCGACTAGATTCATGTTTTCGCGGAATCGAGCCCAGGAAAGGTAAGATGTGTGTATGATATGTGTACCCTACCTTTATACTCACATGCTAGCCCCAACTCTGGCAGTGAATGCCTTTCCACAAACAATTATCTGTAAATTCGTCTGTAAGCGACATGCCGAGATACGGAATTAGTCGAATGCTAATACCACCCCACGTCAAACGTCCCTACATCTCTGCAGATTTGTTTCCGTCCCTCAAACGTCGCCCGCTGCAACCACCCCTGTCACTGCCTAAAACGTCCGGTTGTCGCACACACTCCACTAGGCAAGGACACCTAGTGATAAAGACAGAAGAGAGGGAGAAGGAAATAAAGAAGGAAGGCAGATCTCGACTGGCTCGAAATGGGTTCAAGTTGTAGGGCAACCCCAGACGTGATGCGGCTGTATGAATTAATCTCTACATCGACAGGGAACATCCCAGGATTGAAGAGGATGAGATGAGTGACTCACAAAACAAATGCATGTTGTCGGGATTCAGAGACGGGCGCGGTGGGGGCAAGGGTATCATTAACTATCGTGAAATTGTACTACTAGTAGTGTGACATGCTACAGGACACCAAACACCCCTCCGAGCATAGAAAGCATCACAATGACAATGCAATATATGGGATGGTGTAAACAAGGTCAAATGAATGACAGAAAAACATGCATCAACGAGGATTGCAAGGTGCAGGCTGGTGAGAGCAATATTAGTGGTATCACGACATGAGTTACGCCTTGTCAACGCACCCGCTTGATCCGGTGTCTCACCTCTTGACGTTGTCTCTCACTACAGTCGACTCCCTCCTAACGCATACCCCATATAACGCATACTCCCTTATAACACATCGTCATTTGAGCCTGTAGTGCATGACAGTGGTACCCTCACTTCCTCCGAAAAAGGAAAATATGCAGGACCCTGGACACTTATTGGCGGGACAGGGGATCATTCGGATCCCGTCCTCTTGACATTTGAGCGCGATAGGACACGCTGCAATAATGGCGGACAACCCGAATGCAATGGAATTTGACAGGAGCCAGACGACGCAACGAGCACACCATACCGCCAGTCGGAACTCGAAATAGATGCACTAGCCGGAAACAAAATAGCTGGCAGCGCGCTGGCAAGGTATGTGACTTATAAGTACCATTGGCGAATTTGGTCCCACAAAAGCCATATCGGACGTGTCAAACATCTGCCAGAGACATTGAGGGTCCGCCCTACGCTGAAGCGCTCTCCCTGCACCTATATGTACTCGACGTGGCAGAAGTCGAACGTGTACAAACGTCCGGGAGTCGGACATACCAACTTGAACTTGAAGAGGTAGCCGCAGTATTTCGACCCGCTGAATCCATACATTTCTGATGTTAGTTTTGCACGGACTCACGTCGCTCAGTGACGCTGGGGCATATTCGTCGAAGTAGTAAGTACTAGTAGACAGGGGCCATGTTTTCCCACGGGTCACAAGTTGTCGTGTCCGCTGTGCTGTGCATGAGTTGACTGAATGCCACAAAGTCAAAATCCAAAGACAGGCTCGCCGGCCAAGTTCAACTGGGCCGCTGCAAAAGCCACCAAAGCCGCTGGCCCGAGCGCACCTGGTTCCAAGACCGTTCCAGATCCCAAATCGCCCGACTGCCTCCTCGGTCTCTCCTTCGTCTTTACAGGCGAGCTTTCTTCCTTTTCCCGCGAAGAGGCCATCGACCTCGCCAAACGCTATGGCGGGTACGCACTATATCGCGTTCAGACACGTCCATGACACACTGACGATGACAACCACCATGACAGACGCGTCACGCTCCAACCCTCTTCAAAGACATCCTACGTTGTCCTCGGCGACAATTCCGGCCCTTCCAAGCTCGCTGCGATAAAGAAACACGGACTGAAAACGCTCTCCGAAGACGAGTTTCTCTCCCTCATTGGAACCCGCGTGGGACCAGGCGGACCGGGCGGCGCATCGCTTGACGACAAGACGCGAAAGAAGATGGAGAAAGAGAAGGAGGCCATCATGGCCGCCGCCAAAGCGCTTGAAAAACAAGAGAAGGAAGAGGCAAAGGGCAACGTTGGCAGGTTTGTGTTCCATCTGTGTCGGCGCGTTCCGGTCATGTATTGGTCCTTGTTACTGATGACCGCTTTCTTTTGTTTGGCGCAGTGGGGCTGCGGACTTGTCGTCGCAGCTCTGGACGACGCGTTATGCGCCCAAGACGCTCAAAGAGATATGCGGGAACAAGGGTCAAGTGGAGAAGCTACAGCAATGGCTGCATGACTGGTCCGTCCTATCTTTGCCCTCCCGTTCACAGTCCTTATGCCGTCGACGGAATTGACAGGCCGTCCAGCTTGAAATCGGGCTTTAAAAAGCCTGGCAAGAGTGGTATGAACATCTTTCGCGCCGTCCTCATATCAGGCCCACCAGGTATTGGCAAGACGAGCAGTGCACACTTGTGTGCGAAATTGGAGGGTTTTACGCCGATCGAACTTAATGCAAGCGATGCGCGGAGCAAGAAACTCGTCGAAGTAAGTACTTGCGTCGAACGTGGCGAACGCTCTCCCTGATCTTGTTGGTCGCTAGAGCGGCATGAACATCAACAATAAATCTTTAGATGGATGGATGGGTGGGAAAGACGTACGTCAATACTTGCGTGTTGATGCGGAAGCTGAACAACTTGCATACTCAGGCTACGAATGCACTCGGTGTCACTATTACTGATAAGACGTGCCTCATCATGGATGAAGTTGATGGTATGTCCGCTGGGGACCGTGGCGGCGTTGGTGCTTTGAACGCACTGATCAAGAAAACCAAGGCACGTACTCCCATTTGAGCAAACGAGAACTCATAAACATCCCCTCTTTGTTCTAGATTCCAATCATCTGTATAGCTAACGATGCTGGAGCTCAGAAGCTCAAGCCTATTAAGAATAACACGTTTAATCTTCCATTCAGGAGGTATGCCGCGCGATATGATGATGTTCATGTTGTCGATGTATTTCGCATTCAGGCCCGAAGCGAGCGCAATTCGGTCGCGCATCCTTTCCATCGCATTCAAGTATGTTGTATGTCGTGACATTCAGGTCTATGTCTTATGCTCCCTTGGCCAGAGAGAAGATGAAGATCCCGGCCAATGTCGTCGATCAGCTCATCGCAGGATCTCAGTCGGATATACGACAAGTGTTGAATATGCTGTCGACTTGGCGGTTATCCAGTAATACCATGACGTTTGATGAAAGCAAGGAATTGTACGTTCTACATGGTTTCTGCCAATGTTTGAGGTTGAAAATCAGGTTGCAGAGCCAAGATGAACGAGAAAACCACTATCTTAACCCCCTTCGACGTTACGAACAAGATGCTTGGACCTTATATGTTCTCACACACCGCGAGAGAAACGCTAGGGGACAAAATCGAGATGTATTTCCACGACCACTCATTTGTCCCATTATTTGTTCAGGTGAGTTCCTGGTGAAGGCAAGAGTGGTCACCTTTAACGGTGTCAAATACAGGAAAACTATCTCAAGACGGATCCTGCAAAATTAAGAGATTTTAATGGTCCACCAAGAACATTGAAGCATCTTAAATTGATGGACAAGGCAGCATCCTCGATATCTGATGCCGACCTCGTAGATGCACTCATACATGGGTTTGTATTGTGCTCTTTTGACGCATAGATGTTTGATCATCCTGGATTTTCAGACCGGAGCTGCATTGGGCTTTAATGCCTCTGCATGCTGTATGTTCGACTGTGCGGCCTGCTTCCTTCTTATATGGGGGTGGTATGGGTTGGGGTGGAGCAAATGCGATGGCCTTCCCACAGTAAGTGGGATTTAAGACGCTCTCATCCACTCCGCAAAACGATTCCTAGATGGCTTGGTCAGAACTCGAAACAAGGAAAGCTGAGTCGTCAGCTGGGCGAAGTCCAGATCCACATGCGTCTCAAGGTGTCAGCAGATAAGACAGAGATACGACGATCCTATCTTCCAGCTCTATTCCCCTATGTTGTGAAACCTCTTGTAGACAACGGATCAGTGGGTTCTGTTTGTTCTGGCCCCTTCCGAGTGTCACTAATATCACAACCGTAAAGTCGGCTGTCGATGAAGTCATTGAGCGCATGGATGAGTATTATCTATCACGCGACGACTGGGATACGATCGTCGAGCTCGGTGTCGATCAGAACAAGGACGAAGTCGTACTGAAAAAGATTGCGACGGCGACCAAGACATCGTTTACGAAAAAGTGAGCCTTCGTTTTCAATTTCGCTCGCTCGCTCATCTCTGGGGCCCGTGCTAGGTACAATGCGAGAGAACATCCGATACCGTTTTACAAAGCAGTGGATCTTGGCAAAGCACCAAAGAAATTGGCTGGTGGGCCTGGGCCTGACCTTGAAGAGGCCTTTGATGTAGGTCCCCTACTGTCTGTCTTTCTCTTCTGCTTGTCCCTCTCTTTCTTGTGTGATATGACGCACTAAAACGGTGACCCGTAGGTCGACGACGAGATACCAGACGCATCGGACGATGAGACCAAAAAGGGGAATGAAGACGACATTAATGGGGACAAGCTCATCTCGACGAGCAAACCTGGGGCTAAAAAGGCGGCCAAGACGACGACAATGATGATGGCGTCGTCAAGTAAGCAGCCTAGAGGCAAGGTCAAGCCCAAGCGATGAGCAGTTGGGTCCTAGTGTCTTGCCGTCCTATCTTTTCGTTTACTCTACAACGAGCGCGTTCTTGACTAATACTAGTCGTGAGGAGTACTGTAAGGTAGAGGAGGTATCATGTTTCCGTTCACAACGTTATATGACGACGAGATTCAATATTCATCGATGCATCAACATGCATGGGTGGTAATAGGGCACCAAGAACGAGATCTTGAGAGTTAGACAACAGCTAAAGTGTTAGTATGTAGTACCACACAGCTTGCCACCAAGTTGGGCATCGTCGAGTCATATTTGTGTCTACAATTTAAGGCAACCACTAAACCTTCCCAGTAGTAGTACCAACTTGTCATGGATGACAACGTATTCGACGTCATCGTGCTTGGTACAGGGCTGTCGGAGTCGATCGCCGTTGCGTGAGTCAATTCTCCGGGTCTATATCTACCTCATCTACCACTTGATCATTTAACGTACTCAGCGCGCTCACAAAGGCTGGATTGAAAGTCGCTCATGTTGATCCCAATCCATACTATGGCGCCGACGAAGCGACTTTGCCATTGGACGAACTAGTTCAGTGGGCAGAGACCCACCAAACAAATTCTGCCCAAGAGCCTGTACACTATCGCATCGATTATCTGTCTCCGAATCTCCCATCTCACCCGAAACAGTACTCGATTTCGCTGTCACCATCCGTTATTCCCTCTGTTGGACCATTCATAGAGTCTGTTGTTTCCTCGGGTGTTGCCCGCTACGGCTCCTACAAGCTCCTGGGTCCTATTGGTATTTACCGGGACGGCAAATTCCAGAGTGTTCCGCAGAGCAAGGAGAGTATCTTCCAGGACCGGAACATTCCCCTAGTCGAGAAACGTCGCCTCATGCGTTTTCTGGTATTTGCCGCCGGTGAATTTGAGCAGAGCCCTGAGCTTCAGGGTAAGGAGAACATGATTTTCGACCATTTCCTTCGCGAGTCCTTCAACTTGAGCGAAGAGATTTCTCAAGTGATCATGTTTTCTCTTGCTTCTTGCGATTTCTCTGGAGGTGAGTTCATTCCAGCACCTTGTTCCGTTTTGCTCATGTAGCTATTTAGAATCAACATTAACCGCACTGTGTCGTATGCGTAGCTCTCTGAGGTCAGCTGGGCGGTACGGCGCATCCCCCTTCCTTGTCGGTTACTATGGAGGAGCTGGTGAAATAATCCAGGGATTTTGTCGCGCTGCAGCCGTCAATGGCGGGGTCTACATCCTCGGTCGGAAGATTTTGAATGCTGCTGTCAATGGAGCACAGGAACCCGAACGATTTTCGGTCGAACTTGAAGACATTCCAGATCTACTTCGGTCATCGTGCATTTTGTCTTCAACGACTTGCGTTCCTCACTGCTTGCGATCGCAACTGAACCCCGTTGCCTCTGGTTCCCATGTACCCGACGCAACGCGGCGTCAAGTGCCTGCTGTGGCCCGTTGCATCGCTATAGTGCAAGGCACCCTCACCCCTCCTCGCTTGCATGGAACTGACGATATTCCTCTCGTCGAGGGACAATCGGATTCATTTCTCGTTGTATTCCCTCCAGGATCTCTTGATGGTGGTTCTCTGACGTCTTCCGTGACTTTATTGACTGTGGGTGCTGGAACGTTGTCAGCACCTTCGGGGACAAGTATGGTTTCGATCGTTCAAGCATTCTTTGTATCTAACGAGCACGACATAGCTGTCATCCACCTTTCAATGCCTTTGCGTGAACATGGCGAGTCCTCAAAGAACCTTTTAGAACCTTACTTGGCTGGGATCCTCGATGCCAATCCTACTTGTCAGCTCACTTTTCAGCTGTTCTATATGCAGTATTTCTCCACACCGCATAACCAGCTGCAGGGGGATGTCATACCCAACTTTTTCATACTTCCGAGTTTGCAGCCGGATGTTTTCCAATCTGTCGATCAGGCATCACTTGACGCCGAGGTAGCCTTTTCTTCTGTCATTCAAAAATTGGGTGTGCAAATCTCTGAAGATGATTGAATGTTTTAGGTAGATTAGTTTATTTCTGAGAATGATGCAGCGTTACAATTTGCTAGAGAGTGCCAGTGACCACTACAGTCGATGGCCTCCGAAGAAGCATGGAATGCTCATAAGGCCATTTTTCTCTCCTCATACGTCCATATCCGTGATTCGGAAGGAGGAAGGGTTCAAGGAACTCTTACGTAAGATAAAGACTATGCACTTTCTTTACAGAACAGAGGCAGTGTCGATGCAGAAGTAGGGATCAATATTGTGCCATCACTTTTAGCCTTGAGCTCCAGCCCTTCCTCAGATACTTCGGCTAGACGTTTGTCTGGTAAGGCGTGGGAAAACTCACCATATCGAAGGCTTGACATTGCCAGCTTGACATGGACGATACCCCACAAAATATCTATGCGAAATGTCTCTCAAACACCCGAGGGTATCCTCTGTGGTTTCCAGAACCAAGTCCTTCTCTTCCACAGTCCTATCAGCAGGACGGTCTTCAAATTGGCGACGTTGGCGTTGTCGATCCGAAAGGTAGTTTCGACGTGCTTTTTAACATCTGCCATAACTCCCACCACGCTCTCCATCAACGCCATCGTACGCTCCTCGCTGATTTCAAGTTTGATCCGATTGCCCTTGACAATGATGTGGAGATCGATGTCAGATTCAACGCTGATCCTCCTGGTCGCGTTATTATCTCCTCCGGCATAACTCGGGTGCCTAGTAGCCAACACTTATCCTGGTTTGTAAACCAAGATGAACTCGGAAAACAATAATACTGACTCTCTCGTGGACAGCACAGATACTTATGAGTTCGTTCCTACTTGCGCGAAAGGTGCCATCCTCGTCCTTCCGCATGGTGCGACATGCCATGACCTCCGCTGTAAAGAAAGGTTTCGCGCGGTTGCAATGGAACATGCACTTGACTGGTATGAAATTGCAAGAAATCGTTATGGTGAAAGTATCAGCGCCTGTTCGCTCTACTTGATCACTGGGTTTTATAAGGCCCGCTCATGGTCCCTCGCATCGTTCAACGACCCTACTAGCATGGAGCTTATGAGCCGCCGAAGCATCAAGATAATGCGACAGGAGAGCACGGAAAGCGATGGCACCACTGGTCGATACTGGGAATGTTCATTTCCCGTCGAGTATCGAGACGATCCTCCAAGGAATTACCAAGGGAATGCCAATCAAACGATCTATATCAGTGGATTCAAGATTGCGGTACGGGAAGATGTATTTCGGTGGTGGTTTCAGGGACCCGTGGTCGAGCTTGTGCCTGCCATTCGACGCCCCTGCCGTCTCGCAAGATTTTTGAAACGAATTTTTGGAAAGAAACGAGCCCACCGGTTTCGCCCTGGAACAAATGGCATTGGAACCGTCGAGCACTTGCCATCCCTGCCACCTGTTAGTTTGCACCTGTTTGGGTGCTACATCTAAAGTTACCGAGTATATAATCTTAGCCGTTTCATCCTTCCGACGCCATCAACCGACTCCTGTTGGACCAGGTTTGTGTCACGGGTTATCGAGCGTAAAATGATGTTCAAACGTTTTTTGGCTAGGACCCCAATGCATTGGTGGCAGTTACGCATGACAGCCAGTGGATGGCTATGCTTGAAGCGGTTCGTTGTCACATATTATTACTCGATCGTACTTGATTCTGGTCATAATGCAGGGAGAACTGGCATTAGAAGATCTCGTCCAAGAAGAACGCCTGGAACAATTGTTGTTGGAAAATCACTCGGTGAGCGTGGAACATGAGCATGGTGAGTTTGAGGACAGGAAATCAGAATTATGACCGTGTGCCATATGTCATTGCTGAATCCCCTCGTTTATCTAGGTGCTGTATATTTACAACGTCACAGCTCTTGGTGTAATATGCTTTCCAGCAATACATTGCATGTCGTCATTACTCGTAGGTGTTAGTCATTGCGAGCCTCTGGAAAGCACCGATAGTGATACAGGTATTCGGGCTGAGAATGTCGCTGCTGGCTTGCGACGGATGCCACTTGGTTTTTGTGTGGTAGTTGAGTTCAATGACACACAAAGAAGAACTAAAAACAAGTCGGTGCTAATCGGCGATCAATGCATTGAATGGGATGATATAATCCGACTGTACTTTCTTTTCTGTCTTTTCTTTTCTTTCGCTTGCTCATCCTCATAATGTCTAGACCCTCAGAAATGATTACCAATGTCCGGCTTTCAATTTGTGCATCATTCGAGTTTTCGCCGATGTTGGGGAGAGGGGAAGTCCTCCATTCTGTAGAAAAAAGTGTCCAAGAATGGGTCGACAACACTCGTAAGTACGCGTTGTAGTGTGCTGCTGAATGCTACTGACCCTTGGCACAGAGACGATATCCTCTCCAAGGGACCTGGCTGGTAGTTCACTACTCGTTACCATGGAACGACGGACTATCCACCACTTGGATGTTGGAACCAGCGGTGGCAATGAACATGATATGGATGTAAGAACCATATGTGACAATGAACGCCTAACTCTTCTGATGTCTTCTCGTTAGTGGGAAGTGTCTTCAGAGCTTGCAGAGGAAACGGATCTAGGACACGATGCTCTCTTATACTACCAAAATAATCCCAATCGAGAAAACCTCGATATTTCCATCGGATACTTTGAACGTGCCAAGGAGATCTGTCCTCCTGAACATGAATGTCGTGCTGCCGTATTGCGCAACTTAGCCATGGCCAAGTTCTTGGATTGCCAAATCAACGGGACGCACGCCAGCCTTGATGCGATCATCTCGCTGTATCGTGAAGCACTTGATCTGTATCACCCTGGTGAACCAGACCGACCTGGAACATTGCTCTACTTAGCGCAAGCCCTTGTATGTCGCTATGATAAGCAAGGTTGCGAAGAATTTGTCGCCGCCGAAGTCAAGAAGTTCATGGCTGAGGTCCAAAGTGTTTGTTGTTTAGGTAGTCACGAACGCCGAGCTGCGGAGCTCATTCTTCAAACTTGCGCAAGACATGAAATCATAAACAAGTCTAGCTCAGTCGACCTTGACAAACTCATCTTCGAGCTAGATCAGTCAGCCGAATCACCACCATCTGACTATTTCGACAGACCACAGAGGATGCATAACCTTGCCGTTGTGTTGTTGAGACGGTTCGAGCTATGTAGCGAGCTCAGTGATCTGGAAAGGTCGATCGCCGTCCATGATGAGGCCATTCGAATAGCTCCTGCTAGTCATCCCGATCGCCCTAGGATGATCGCCAGCCTGGGTTTTTCACTCTTCAGGCGATTCGAACGCCTTCGAGAACCGACTGACCTCGAAAGGTCTATTTCTAAGATCGAGGTGGCCTTGCAATGCACTCCAGAGAGCCATCCTGACAGGCCACAGATCCTCACCAATCTCAGCATCTCGTTGCTGAGTCGCTTTGAACAAGTTGGCAACCTTGGCGATCTCATCAAGTCTACTGATCGGAAGGAGGAGGCGCTTCAACTGATGCCACCCAACCGGTTTGACACACTCGAGCGTTTGGGTCGTGCGCATTTGCGGCAATTTCGACAAGCTGGTGACTTCGGCGACCTCGGAAAGTCAATTCCTTTGATGGAGGAGGTGCTACGGTCGAGGGCAAACAGTCATCCGGATAGGCTTGGAACACTCACGAACCTGGGTCATGCGTACTTCAGTCGCTTTAGAAATGGGGGTACACTCACCAACCTCGACAATTCTATATCCGTGATGGAAGAAGTGTCGGAGCTCTTACGGAGCGTAGCTGCACAAAGAAACACAGCAGTTAAACGGAGACCATGCAGTTTCTTTGCGGAAGGAAGGCAAGCATCAATCACATTTGAATGTGGGACAGGAAAAACTGAAGATCCTGCTTTCACGACCACAGATGCAGATATGGCGACCAATGTGACTTCAGCCATGAAACCGGCAGTCACCGGAGTCAATTATGACATTGTGAATAAGAGATTCGTGCAGTCGAGGCCAGGCCGGAATATTGGCCCAACAGCAGTGCTGTCAGCGAGCCAACGTCAGTGTACCCACGTGTATTGGAGAGATTAGTAGTAGACAGAGTAGTGACAAGACTTGTAAAACATATAAATGCGAATAATCTATCGGAAACCACGTATGAAGTTGGCTATTGTATGACAAGGGACAGCGACACATCCTGGACATGTATCAAGCAATATGTCGAAACGGTGGTCGTTCACGCTGAACAGTCCTCCAGAAACGCGTTCAGAACGTCCAACAACTCCTGGACGAGACCGTCCCTGTCCCATTCTGTTCTAAGACGCCATATACTGCTGAGGCACGTGGCCCGGAGCTGCTCGAGTTGCTCAACTGTGAGATGGCTCGTCCTTGTCTTGAGCTGGAACTGGAACTGGAGCAACGGTCCTTCATTCACATGGAAATCGGGTAGAGGTGTGGGAGATCTTGTAGGCGCTCGCGGAGGAGAAATGACCGGCAGCACATCAAGGTCAGGTAGTTGCAAGGCAGGAGGAGATTGGGAAGATTGACGCGGTGAGTGTGGTGGTACAGGAGTCTGCAGATAGCCGTTTTGTTGTGGTGTTGCGTGTGATATAGTGTTGGGACCAGCGGGAGTGGAAGTGACGCCGTTAAGTAGTGGGACAAGAGTTGTAGAGCGCATCACATCTTGCTCTGGTGGCAGTGGATTCAAGAGGAATGGGTCGAAACCTGAGCGCCTTGGTGGAGAATCGACTGTCATTGCGTCGGGTGGTGCGACGACTGACGACTGATCGGTGGTTAACTGCATAGTTGGTTCGGGTAGTTCTGGAATTATGGGTAGTTCATCTCCTCTACCATCATCAGCAAATCTGACTACCGGCGTTTTCGATCGCCGCAATGTGGTAGAAGCAATTGGATCGGGCTCGTCGTCATCACTGAGTATCATCCTGGGCCGCTTCTTCGGCTGGCTGGGCGTCGTGGTGTCTTCCGCCCTATTCTCTTCGCCAGATTCTGGTGACCTGCTTGGTCGGTCACCAGAGCGTGCTCTTTTGAGACGCCTCTCAAGTTGAAGAGGATCAGTGATGCTCATCTCCGGCTGTTGTCCAGTGTGTCTGGCACTCCGCCTAGTACCTGGTGCATACGTTCCATTCTGCGCTGTTTCCGATGCGCAGTTCTTCTCCTTGGCCTTCTTTCTCTCACTCCTCCGCTTTCGCTCGCGCTCTGCCATCCGCTGACATTCAAGCTTGAACTGGGGATCAAACTCGTGCATGCTGACTTCTGCAGCCGTTAACATAGCCTGGGCTTTATGGAACCTATCGGAGTCCTCCATGATGCGTGAAGTGGCGTTGTGAACGATCTTGTGGATGTCGTCAAGGAAATCCAATGGCGTTAGGTATTTACCCTTGTAGAGATCGATATGCATGCGCTCCAAATCCATATCATATAAGGGAGGCGATTGCGGTTGAATCGGGGGTTGGAGTTGGAGTTGGGCTTGTGCTTGGAATTGGGAGGCTGGTGGTTCTGCATGTTCGAGTTCGGGGTTTGTGCCGTTGATCACTTCGGCCTGAATATCTTGTGCAGAGGGATCTTCAATCACCTCCGCGACAGCACGTTCGTCTTCGACAGTGACATTGGTAGCAACAATTTCCACTGTGGTAATCCTGGGGGCATGTAGTTCAAACTCATATTCCTCCTGGAAAGAATTTTCGTCAGTAAAAGTAAGACCTATAACTCGTGGGAACATATTCACAGTCGCCCTCTTCGTAAATCTCTTGAATTTGCGTTTCAGTTCTGTCAGAATCGGTCCCAGGCGGTACTTCAGTAAAGTCACGAGCTTTTGATCGTTTTCCTCCTGTACAGCTAGTTCCGCAGCCGAGGGTTGTTTTGGCTCGGGTGGTGGTGCAATCGGAAGTTCTTCAAGAACCCTGCGCTTTCTTTTGATACCGTCTGCGAATTGATTCGGGGGACGTCGAACATCCGCAATGATGCTAGAGAAAAAGGCTTCGCGTTGTTCGTTGGTCAGGACCGGCAGGGTAAGACGATTCTCCCGAATCACCCCAAACCAAGAACGAACGTCTGGGGGAAGAGAAATGAATGGTCCATCGATAATGGCAAGTAGAAGAACGGGGTCTGTCGGAGCTAGTGAATCGAGCATTGCACGAACGGTAGTACGAGCTGTTTCGTGAACCGCAGCACACCAGCTGAGGAGGGATGGGATGTAGATTACGGACGGTTGATGTCTCTTGGCCTCGACAAATAGGTGTACGATCGTTGCCTCGACAGTCTGAAGTGCAATTTCTATGAGCCAAATTTATGTGACCAGTCTGAGGACTCACTCTTGTCGAGTCTCCCATCAGAGTTCCGACATCTAAATTTTGAATATGGTAGCCTTCCAGATGATGTAACGCAGCCGCGCCGATGTATCCTTGACCCATTCCTGGTTGACCATGCACTACAAGTCGTGGACGGTATACTCGGAGGGTCTCCATCGCTGCATCCAATCAGAATACCACAGACTGAATTGAGGTCTTAACCTTACATTGCATCATCATCTCCCTTTCAAGTGCGCTTTCCTCGCTCTCATCTTCCCACTGAGCTTCCTCTAGCGCCGTTCGCTTCTTACTCGATGGCACAACTTTATCAATAGCCTCCTTAACCATCTGCAGGGTTTCTGCCAACAATGGTTCCAACTGACTGGGAAGCGGCGAAGCCGCCGAAGAAGATGAACGCGCAGATGATGGCACGAGCTCTGTCAAGGGTGCTGTCAGACAGGAAACAGCGCAAACTCAGTAGTGCCTACTCTTTACAGATATCATGAAATCGCGGAAGGTGACACCGATCGTTTCAGGTTTGAGCAGGAGACGGTCATTAGACTGATATATCTGCGGGTACCGTCTCTGAATAGCGTTCAGTGCTGCCTCAGTACATAGCGCCTAAGGGGATCACAGTGAGCATTAGCAGAATAAGTTGGCATCACCTGACGCACCCTCAGATCGGCACCTCCGTATCCTTTGGTAAGCTTAGCCAATCCTTTGATGTTCTCTTTTCCCTGTTCGCCACTCCACCCTTCCCAGCTCCGAGTCATTATTCCAAGAATTTTCTCCCTTGCCATAAGAGAAGGTAAAGGAAAGTAGAATTCTCGATCAAATCTTCCGGGTCTTCTCAATGCTGGGTCAATTGCGTCCGGGCGATTCGTAGCACCTATGACGATGACTTGACCTCTGCCATCCATCCCATCCATGAGAGCCAAGAGAGTAGATACAATCGAAGCATGGATCTGGTCTTGTTTGGACGATCGAACTGGAGCCAGGCCGTCAATCTCGTCGAAGAAGATGATACTGGGCTGGCAATTGCGGGCTTCCTCAAACAGCAGCCGGAGTTGGCGTTCGGCTTCACCAACCCATTTAGAAAGGCAGTCTGCGCCTTTTCGCATGAAGAAGGCTGGTTGAGAGTGTGAGATGGCTTATGTGAATGAGAACGAAGGCGTTTTAAACGCACAGATGCCCTTGCCGTTGGCACGACAGCTAGCTGCAAGCGCACGCGCCAAAAGCGTCTTTCCCGTGCCAGGGGGCCCGTGGAATAATACACCACGAGGAGGGGTGAGGCTGAAGCGTTGAAATACCTCAGGGTACAGTAATGGTAGGATAGTCATCTCCTTGAGCGAATGGATGTCTGTCTCATGTCATGTCAAACAAAGTCCTTGCATATGGAGCGAAGATAGTCATACGTTCGTCCAAACCGCCAACTTCATCGAATGTTATATTCTGATTGACTGCCAGAGGATCAGCATCGGCGAGAACTGGTATCGTTGTGAGTCAAGGATATCGGATAATGGGACCCACTAACCTGAATCACCAATCTTGCCGAGGTTAGATGGAGTCCCTGCGACTACAGCAAGGTCACCAGGGAGCATACCAGCTCCTCCCGCACCAACGGCACCGGCGCCCATCAACCCGCCCGTCGCCCCCAAAGTCTTCCTAGGTGTGCGAGTAGGGACGTCGGAGTCCTGGTGTCTCTCGTGAGTATCACTTGACTACACTTCCGCAAAATATTTGACGACTCACCGAATCATCAACTGGCATGCCCATCCACCTGCTCAATTCCGCTCCACTAGCACTCCACCCTGGTCCACGTTTGGCACGCGCACCGCTCCTGTTGGTGGGTCTACCCCTGGGTGGTGGTTTCGTCTCCTCAATGGGGGGCGGGATAGCGTAATTGATTTTGGCTCTCTGCCTGAGAGAATACGGTCTACCATCGTCTTGAACTTCAAGGTCGGGTTCTCCGTCGGCATCGAAGTCGGGTTCTCCCTCTGCGTCGACGTCCGACGATGTCTGTGGGGCGTCTTCAAGGGAACCATCCGCGTCGTCTGATTCCTCAGAGGGGTCGTCAACATATCCCTCATCACTCTTGCTAACGGCACGACTTCTGGCTCGGGTCATGTGCTTGGGCTTGGGAGGGTCTGTAACGGGATGGATGGTACGGGATGGTTGACGCGTGACGCGTGAGCTGCGAGAGCGCACAGACGGCTTTGGTTGCTCGTCGTCTTCGTCATCTTCGTTATCTACATCCGGCTCCTGTTTCCCGTTGACAGGAGGATCTTCGGGAAGGCGGAGTCCACCTTGCGTATCGTCCTCGCTACCCGATTCTTTGTAGTTATTTTTCTTGACTTTGCGTCCTCTCGAGGAGCGACCCCACTGGTCTTGCTTGATCAGATGCTGGGGATGAAGGGAAGGAGGATTATCGTCGATCACTGAGCGCCCGCTGTCTTGGTAGTCAGAGGCGGAAGGAGGACTGTTTTGAGTGAGGACAGAGCCAGTCCTATTACGACCGGAGCGTCGTAAGGTAGGATGTCCGGTCGTCATTGGGGGTAGCTTGATTGTCAGACGTTCTCGAGGAGACTCCACGGTAAAGCCAGAACCAGCTGTGTTGCTACAAACTCTTTCCCCGCCCAACGTCGCCACCTTTGTTTGCAAGTGGCAGTGCATTTATTTACCTCTGTTTGGTCCAAATCGCGACATCCTGCTGTTCCTCCAAACTGGCACCTGCCCGCTTCCCTGGCCTCCCCGCGAACACACACCGCCCAATTCCACCCATCCAAGTATGCACCCCTTCCAACTTGTCTCTTATTGGATGGATGGACGTCCGATTGTCGAATTTGCATCGTGTGTGAAAAGAAAATGAATGAAAAAAAATACAAAGGAGGAAGCGACGTGCTCGGTGTGTGATTTCGTGTGGATGATGGAAGTTCCAAGCGAAGAAGTGTTGGATTTTCGACCTCTCTGCA
The DNA here is from genome assembly GCA_038089695.1 of Xanthoconium separans. NCBI lineage: Eukaryota > Fungi > Basidiomycota > Agaricomycetes > Boletales > Boletaceae > Xanthoconium > Xanthoconium separans. Next base: position 48,267 of record JBBPLG010000062.1, on the reverse strand, counting down.
CCGTCTTTTGCTCCCCCACTGCAAACTTGCAAACTATCGTACTCTCGGCACTTGCCGAACGTGACGTGACTTGTGACTTGTGATCAAAGCCTTCCCTTTTTGGAATGTAACGTTCCATCCAGTATAGCAGTGTCTCCTGGGGAACCCTTTCGTGTTACGGCACCTCCAGGAAACTTTTGCCCTATTTGATCGAGTAATTGCAAGGTTGGCATCTTCCACTCTACTAACGAGACTCACTTATCTGACGTACTAATGAGCAATCTCCAAGTCCCTTTCACTGATTCCCCTGCGTCAGCTCTCCAGTCAACCGAGAGCCCAAAGATACATCTAACCCCACGTACGTTACTTCTCTTGCGTATAGTCACTGCTTACGCGTCACTGCGACCTCCTGTGTAGCTCCAGGTGACGGTCCAGCACTTCAAAGCTCCAACAGGCCACCAGGCAATGCAATACCTCCCAGCCCATATCGTTCCATTGGAAGCGAACGGAGTGTTATACCCACCTCCTCTTCAGCTCCTGCTTCCCTACAGGCATTACTGCCTCCACGTGGTCACGATGGCAAGCAATTGACGACACAGGGATCCGGAGGTGTTTCTTCCGAAAGCAGTCGTGCTGCACCAACTCCAAGCCATAGCCCTCGCACACAGGCGCATCGTCACCCCCTTCTTCGTGATTCTCCCTCCCAGAACGTCCGCGGTATCATCGACTCCGAGATCGCAAAAATGAGCCATTCTAGTGATCCCCCCCGCCCTTCGTCTATTGCGCGCATAGCAGGTGTCGCCAGCTCCTCGAAGAAACCCGCCCACGGATCACCCCCAACTGGCTCTGCTCCCCATTCCAGAGCATCATCGCCTATTCGTCTTTTTAGCTGGTCTGCATTCTCCCATACCCCAGAAGATCCCTTTGTCCCTATCAACCCTTTCCAGATCCGCCCACGTTGCCGCCGTCTCCCTTTCCACAGCCCCGACATCCAGCACAACCTTCCGTTTGACACGACGTGTACAGAAAATCTCTTTTGTTGTGTCCCTCCCTTCCGTTGTACTCCCGAGGCTCGTTTTATTTCCTTCCTTCGCGATTCCCGGGATTTTATCCTAGACACTCTTCCAAGACAGATCTACTTGCACCTCCTCCTGCGCCTCCCTTCCCTATATTTTTCGCGAATCGCGAGGGTGTACGAAGATGCTCAGCTGAGCAAACCAGATCTTGAATGTATGATTGAATCGTACTCTAGCACCCGCCAGCAACAACAACGGCAGCGAATCGTCAACTCAAGCCCCATACCCCCTGGTGTCAACTATCGCCCTTCCATTCTGCCTTTCCCCGACGAATGGACGTCTAGCAATGTTTCGCCTGCATTGTTCAGATTTAAGCAATCCTGGGAAACATTTATCGAATCGCTGTTGCGCGAATGGAAGACGTTGAATCTTGTTTCTGCCTTGCTGAACACGTCAGTTTTCATATCTTTTTGCCTCGAGTTCTTTACTTTTGGATGTTCATTGTCCTAAATGCCAGAGCCGTTATTTCGATGTTCCAGTCGCAGGTGATGGCAGGCGACCCCGTTATCAGAACGGCAGGCCTCCTTTCACTGACATCGGCCCTGGTGAGCTTGTCATTTGGATGCATTTACAGTATTCGGTTCGGGACGATGCGGAGCATGTACAAGGCAACAAGATGGGCCGAGGTAGGTGTGCCTAGGTTTTTTTTTTTTTTCCTCAACTCTTTTTCGTCTCAGGAAGCAGCAAGGACTACAACGTTCATCTTTTGGAATGTGTGGGTGTTGCTGGCTATGCCCGTTGTCTGGCTTGCTTGGTGCGTCACGCGTTCATGAAATCGTACTCACAAGTCTATCCCTGACACGCTGCCCAAACCCTCCCGCTACTCTTTTTTTTTATTGTCGAAATAGGTCCATGATCTTCTTCATCGTCGCCATACTCGCGTTCGTTTGGCGATACGGAAGTTCTGCAGACCCTACTACCCCTCCGGCCCTTAGTCCCACTGCTGCCATAGGACCAAGAGTAGCCGTCTCTACGTTGTTCTTCCTCGGCGTCCTTTACTTCTTCGCGATCGTGAAGACATTGCACAACTACGGAAGAACAACGGAATATAGGCTTTTCCGTAGAATGCCCCTGGGAAACGGAATGTCACGCAGACGAGAGGAGGATGCTGCACAGGGGGGAGAAGAAGAGGATCAGAGGGGACGCAGAATGGGCCCCGCACGCGATGGAGACAACGGTCGCAGACCAAGGCGGACGAGTCGCGGACGCGAACAAACACGACGTGGCAATGAGCGAGACGCTACGGAGCCAGGCGGGTTGTCAGCGATGACCGGTCTCGGCCTCACAGGTTTAGATGAAGTCACGAGTCTGCACAGCAGCTTGGATGAGAGCAAGGAACAGCTACGGATGGAGGAGGCAATTGTCTGACGTATCTTGCTTGCACTTTGGCGTTTTCCTTGTCGTGTTGCCTCTTGAGAAGCTTGTGGCAAGAATCATTTGATTGAAGACTGTCACCCAGAGCCCTAGGATACCCTAGATGACTTGACTTTCGAATTGTCTATGCATGTTGTATTATACCCGATGTATTTAATCTTTTCGTCTGTGGCATTGCTAACTGTGCGAGAATTTTCCTCAGAAGATATCTGAGGGTAGCTTCGAGGGGATTTGGTCGAATGAAAGCACCAGACAACTGATTGCTAGGTGCCAGATGAAGGCGCATCTTGGTCCTGCTTAAGATGCTCCATCCTGCATGATAATCTCACTGTTGCTTAGAGTAGTGCATAAGCAAGGAGAACCTAAATGTCGTGTTACAGTGCCCCCTCGAACAACAATTTCCGTGGTTTCGGAATACTTGGTATCGGCAAGTACAGAGCAGGCCTAGATCCCCGGTCAGCATCAAATGTGTTGAACAGCAACAAAACGGCACTATACATCGACGTTCCACAATTTGCAGCTGCATTACCCATGATGATGCTTTCAGAAACACCCAATATGCTGTCGTTCTTTCCGAATGCGGCGGCATCGAATAAATGATCAGTCGTTTTCTCGAACGAGGCAAGCATCATCACGCTGTCCTTCATCTTTGCCACCCCGAATCGAGTGATCCCCAGAACTTCGCCCTATACGAGATGTTGTTTTTCAAAAGATCGCTGGAATTCACATCGAGCCTCTCACCTTGTAAGTCATGACATCCCCCAAAAGCATGACATGTCGAGGGTCAATACTCATACCGTGACTTGACATGGTGAACTGGATTTCATTTATGATCGTCCGACGTGCAGCTTCGATGCCAAGAACCTGGGCAGTCTCGATGACATGGTTAGACGTTGTCTGTTCACCGACAATACCTAATCGTACAATGCATTTATCGAGATCGTCGATGATGTAGGAAGAGATACGCACCCTCTGTGGTCATGACCTTTTGAAGGCCATACCCTTCAACAAGCAATTCTTTATCTCCTTTCTTACCCTTTGCGTCGTCTTTTTCCTTGATGTTGATAATTGCGCGCTCGATGGAGGGGACTCCCTTAGTATAGGGTCATTTAAATGAGTGTTGATACGATTGTGCGAAGAGATCACCTTGACCACAACTTCGGGCAATAGTCGCTTGAGCTCACGCAGTCGGTAGTACTTGTCTGGTCCATCAACGTAGAGACGAAGTCGGTTCCGCCGAGAAATGACAGTGATAGACTGCGGCCCACCGCATTTAATTACTGATGAATCCAGAGCTAGTAGTCAGAGCACTTACCTCTTGCTTGACTTTGAGCTTCTTAGCGTGGACGATCCCCCACTTGATGTCGTCCAAGGTCATTTCCAGCTATAACATTTCCATGGGTCGGCGCATTACATAGCTGCACAAAAATACTGACCTGCAACTTCTTGATGGCGTCCATGTCAACAATAATTCCAATATATGTGTACTCTGGCGCCCATGCCTCTTCTAGAACAGCGGCGATCTGCGTGGAGAATTCAGGGAAATAGTATTTGGGGATTAAGTGAAAGTGAGTTACATCACCGAGGTGTGTCTTTTCCAAACGACCCTTGACGATGCGAGCCGAGGCCTCGCTGTCACGTGTAACCAGTTTACAACTGATGATGGGAGTGCTGATAAGTCTGGCTGCATTTATAATCTCCTTGATACGAGGTACTCCTAGAGTGACGTTCATAGATGCGACACCCGCAAAGTGAAATGTCTTCAACGTCATCTGAGTCCCAGGCTCCCCAATAGACTGCGCGCCGACGGCACCAACGGTTGAGCCTTCGTAGCCTATCAGGTACCCTCAAATAATGAATGCGGAACCACATACCCGGTTCAATTCTAGCTTTGACATACTTTACCCAGCAAAGATGTAGGAAGTGGAGCAGTTGTGATTCCGTGACTTTAACCATGTTATCCACAATTGCCTTATCGGCACCTGTAGGTGGCATAAGAAGGTTGATGGCTTAGAAAAGACTGCATTACTAGTTGCCCCCAAGGAGAAGTCGGTATCTGCATCCCATTCATCGTCGCGTTGCAGGGCTTGGAACATGTTATGAGTATTTCTGATGTCCGCTAGATTCTTGACGATGCCACCCGCGATGAAATCGCGAATTGTAGCAATGTAAGCGGTGGTACACTCGTTGGTGAACTTTGGCGTGGCCAGTTCACCATCCATCACTTGGAGGATCTCAAACGGTAGCAGAGCACGGCTATCTCTCCCTCCGACTGACTGTATCCCTTGAATCAGCTCTAGTCCGGTGTCTGGCATGAAAGAGATGTGCACACCAATGCATGTTTAAGAGATCTTTGGAATTCTACCGGTTGGGCATCTCCTTCGAGACAAGCCGGATCAAGTCCATCGTCTCCATACCTGAACTGTACGACTCCCCCAGTGGAATTACGGACAGAAAGGTCGTACTGTGTCGTTAGATCTTCCAAAGCTTTCATCAAACGTCGTTGCATATACCCAGTCTCGGCCGTTTTTACAGCAGTATCCACCAGCCCTTCACGTCCTGAAATGGCGTGAAATAAAAACTCCGTGGGCAATAGACCAGTGTAGAAACTGTTCCGAACGAATCCCTTTGAAGGTGGTTCTTTGGATTTCTTGGGGAAGTGCGGGAGGGAGCGATCCTGGAAACCATCCGGAACACGTTTCCCAGAAATAATTTGTTGCCCAACACAAGCAACCATCTGCGAGACATTAATGACAGAACCTGGGGTCAACATCAAATCAGAATGTATTGACTTCGTGTTCATCACAATCACCTTTGGATCCACATGTAGCCATGATAAGGGGGGCATTGTGACGACTGAGTTCCTCCATGCATACCTTTCCGACCTCGTCACGGACTTTCGACAAAACGGAAGATATCAATGCTTCGAGAGTTTGCTCTTGGTTACAGCCCGGCTTGTTTTCCAGCAATCCTTTTTTTGCCTTCGCGATTAGGTCAATGCACTCGGCGTAAGCCGCCTCCACCTTTTTCTCCTTCATAGCTCGTAATTTGGGTCCTGGGATAACATCATTGATTCCAAGGGAGAATCCGAAGTTGGCTTAACCCACGTCAATGTTGAGACTTCTCCGTCAAGGAGAAAACTTACAGAGCCATCGGGCACATAGTTTTGCAACGCGATTCATCGCTGCTGCTGCTTCGTGTGGACCATAATCGCGTAATATCACCCCAAAGATTGACTTCTTCTTCCCGCTTCCGACAGTTGCCTTATCCATAACCCCGCACATGATTTCGCTGTTGACGACGACAAGCCACCCGTCGTTGGGGGATAGATCTGGGAGAGGTTTCATGGCATAACAATCTGCTCTCGGATCGTCCACCCTGTTGCATTTTGACTCGACGTTGACGAGTACCTGTGACTTTTTGTTCGGGCGCATGAGGACATTGAAAATTTGCTTTCCGGTCCATAGGCGAACAGGTTTCCAAATCGTAGGGGGTGGTATGTCAATTTGGAGATCCCCATCCGCCAAGTAGCAGCATATTTGGGTGAATTGACGACGGTCAAAGAATGTGTCACGCTTCGTCATGAGATATGAGGCGGTGATAAAGTCCTGGATGGCCGCAATGACAGGTTCGCCATTTCGAGGGGTCACCAGATTATGCTTGACGCTCATAAGCTCTAACGCTTCTGTTCGCGCTTCTTCCGTTTGGGGTACGTCTATTGACTGTGTGAGCCACACGATACAAACGAATATGTTAAACCACCAACGAAGGTTCATCTCATCACCATCAAAATCGGCATTGTAGGGTCCACAGACACACTCATTCAGGCGGAAAGATCTCCACGGTCGTATACGTGCCCGATGACACATAATAGAGAGCTAAGAAATGCCTGTAAGGTGAGCAACAAGCAACATAGAAGGACTCCACCTTGTGTAGACTGGGCTGGCGGTTGAATAGGACAATATCCCCGTTAGTGATGTGACGTTCTACGGTATCCCCGACGTGCAAGCTGTCCGCGATCGAATTTCGATTCCCAAATTTCAAGTACTTCTTGAAACCGCTGCTACCTGCGGTAACATAATTTGCGCCTGGGTGAATGTCGCAACCATTCCGAACTGCTTGTCGAAGAATTTCTATATTGTGGGGTGTGACGCGTTCGGGGTATGTCAAGATTTTTGCGACTCGCTCCGGGACAGCAACTTCGTCAATACGCAAGTTGGGATCAGGCGAGATAACAGTACGACCTGAGAAATCAACACGCTTTCCCGAGAGGTTTCCTCGGAAACGACCCTGCTTTCCTTTCAACCGTTGTACAAACCCTCTCATGGGCTTCTGGCCAGCCTGAGATGGGACCCCGGGAAGTTCTGAGTTGATATACATCGCAACAGAAAGCTGCAGAAACTCCCAGTGCTCCTGGTCGTCGTAAAATCAGAACCTAGCTAACCGCATTAATAAGTTTCCGTACCATGAATTGTGCCGTAGGTGCACCCTTTGAGAGACCTTGTTTTATAAGAGCGTTGGTAAATACTATTTCCGTAAGTTTCACGGTAAGGTCATCTTCATTTGAAGCGCCATCCTGCGCGACGGAGGGACGGATACAGACGGGGGGGACAGAGATATATTGCCAGATATATTCCTCGGGACGACCAAACTCAGGTTTGAGGCCAAGCAATTCACAGTCCTATGTATGCGTTGTGTGGATGGGTTGAGACGGAAGCGGCACCGACTGACCTCGTCCGATATCCTCTTGAAGAGATCGAGGGTTTTCAAAGGGTTGAGGTCTTCATGAACAGCCTTATTGAGATACATCCCAAGTTCTTTCTGCGCTTCTACGGCAGGCGCAAACGTGCGTTTCCACTTTTCCATCTCGTCAACTGTCTTCTTTGCCCTGAATTTGTCATGAATAATCCGCAAGGCTCCGACTTTCTTGACTGCGCCGTTTGTTGCGGAACAGTATGGGCAATATATAACTTTTCGTGCCATGGTGTTAACAGTTTTGCATAATGCTTGACGGTGTACATTTTCGACATTTGGTCGACGGAAGCGCTTAAGAAAAGCCCGTCTATCAGGTTCCTCAAGCAAAACACGTGCACAAGTCTGGAAAGACGTGCGTGATCAACCGGACAGCACGGGATGTCGTCGCACCCACTTTACATATACATTGCAATATCGCAATTGTGTGCTTGAAATAGCCGATGTGGAAAACAGGAACGACCAATTTGATGTATGCATAGTGTCCGACACAGTCTACAGAGTTTAATCCGCAGGTTTCACAAAAAGCGGTCTTCTCTGTCGTCCCCTGAAGTATTAGATGAATGACATTTTCCGTGAGCAGCAACAAAAACTTACAAGTCGTCGATCCAGAACGCCATCCTTGACAGGAAGTCGGTCGGTTGGGGTGTAAAGGTCGCGGTGAGTAACCTGGAACTCGGCTAACTTTACAGTGTCTTGAGCATTGAAGATGCCGAACTGGAGCTGCTTGCTGAGAGCATGTCACTAAGAATCCAAGATGAGATGTATATATACTCGCATGACTTTGGGAGCCTGTGTAGACACAGATTCCTTCATAATCGCCAAGTCTTAGTCCTGCTCCGAAGATATGATTGTGGTAGACAAGTCACGCGATGTGACGACATAGTCACGATACGTGACACATAGATTGCACTTGCGCGTCGCGTCTGAGTTGCTCTTGCTAGCGCACGACAATGTCAAGAACCTCCTACGACAGATATCTCACCATCTTCTCTCCAGAAGGGCGGCTGTATCAAGTTGGTACGTTATTTACGCTTCTGGGACATCATCCATTCAAAATCGACGTGAACGTGCACAGAGTATGCGTTCAAGGCAATCTCTGGCTCCGGACATACGGCTATCTCGGTGAGGGGAAAGGATACGTCTGTCGTCATCACACAGAAGAAAGTTCCCGTATGTTTCTAATTCACCGGACGGCCTGGCGCTCACACGGAGCAGGACAAACTCATTGATGCATCCTCTGTCACACATCTCTTCAGTCTCACTCCGACAATTGGGTGTGTTATGACCGGTCTCACTGGTGCGACTCATAAAATCCACTCCCTACAAATATCTGACACACTTTAGCTGATGCGAAAGCACAAGTCACTCGTGCTCGGCAAGAAGCTGCAGACTGGAGGTACAAATACGGCTACGAGATCACGCCTGACGCGCTAGCGCGACGACTGGCAAATATCAATCAAGTCTATACCCAAAGGGCGGGGATGAGACCACTGGGTATATGTAAGTAGCTTGCCGATGCGTCAGAAAATTCCTGATCCATCCATCGAAGCAATGATCTTGATTGGCATCGACCTTGAGTTTGGGCCTCAATGCTTCAAGCTCGATCCCGCTGGTTATTTCGTAGGCTTCCACGCAACAGCGGCCGGCCAAAAGCAGCAAGAGGCGATGAATCAGTTGGAGAAGAAATGGAAAAAGTTGGACAATGGGAAGGGTGCTGATGATCCCGCTGCGGCAGGCAAGAAGCTCAGTCGAACGGAAGTCATCGAGGTATGTTGATAGTGACGAGAAAGTTTAAAAAGCTGACATAATTCAAGATCGCGATTGAGGCCATGTCCACTGTTCACGCGACAGATTACAAGCCGGGAGAGATAGAGATTGGAATTGCGTCTACGGCGGACGAAGAGAATCCCAAAACGAGGGGAAAGTGGCGAGTGATGGACGAAGCTGAAGTGGAGCAACACTTGCTGGCATACGCTGAGAAAGATTAGCCAGGGGTTGTATTTCGCAAGCTGTCAATAATATTCGCCAGTCGCATTGACAGGACCTCGAAATCATGTAAGTATAAATGTTATAAAAGTGATGCACCACCGCTCTGTTAGTGTTATCAATATCGCTTCAAATGACGGAGGATGCTTCACCACATACTTGAATCGCATCAATTTCGGATTGTTGCAGTTCGTGATGCTTAGCTCGCCAGAAGCGAGCTGGCGCATCCCAAAAGTCCCGGAAGGATAGTTGATCAGTTCCCCCGGAGGTGTCGGGTGTCTGCTGAAGGTTGTTAGAAAATGACTTGCGATACTCGGGTGGCGCCGCCGGGTGCGGGTGAGCTGGTGTAAGTGCTGCCAACAAATAAGTATGAAGGCAGAAGGGACAAAAAATAAACGCACAAGAAGGCCATATTCGCTTCCCTACGAAGGCAATGAGCGGTTTGTGGGCTCTTGCGGAGAGGACAAGAAGAGTGGGCTGCATGTTGGCGGGAATCGCCAAATCCGGCTTCCACGTGAGGGTGGCCTAGGGATGTTTATGTGTGTTTATTCTTGTTAGGATTGAAGGGCATTGCCAAACAGAGACGCGTTCAGAACTCGAGGCTGTGCAGGTGGCAATAGACATATGTGTCCGTGTTTCAGAGGTTTGGAGCCTTTTCACTGAACCAAGCTGAACGGTTGTTCGAATTCCTCCATGAGTCACGTACTTGATCAGTACAAGGCGCTTTCTCCCTCATCTAGAGACCAGGTTTCCGCTGCCTTTGCTGCCATCCGTATCGGTGCGATACTGTATCTTGGTTACCACCCTTGTAGGGTCCTTATCAATTTTCAGCCCTCATAGCAAATCAACTCGATGACGGGTACAAAAAATCGCTGTCTCAACTCATACTAGACGATCTCAAGGCCGTTCTGCTTGACAACACCATATCTCGTCTCTCAGAGAATGGTTTGTTTCGCCTTTCCCACTGCATTGTAGCCTGACCCGTCTCCGCCCACAGATGCACCCCAAGCCCTTGGCACCCTCAAGAGCCTCGGTGGAACACCAGAAGTGGCAAACATCCTTGGAACATCGTCAAATCTTTGTTGCTTATTGCGCCTGTCTGTTAAAATCGACGATTCTCTCCAGAATGACGCGTTACGATGTATTGCCAACACCCTGCTTCTCAACGAATCCGCGCGCGTCACTTTTGTCGGTGACGAGGTTGACGGTGGCCATGTCTGCGTCGACTTACTTCGGGTCGGACGCACCCTTTCTTGTTCGTGTTGCCCTCTCATTCAATCCACAGAAATCATCAATGGAGCACGTTTTTCTTGCTTCCAGGATACTCTTCCTCTGTACTGCTTCTGCGGCTTCGGCTGCACCGTTTATTCAATGGCTGGTCGAACACAAACTACCTAATGCGCCTGGTTCGGGGACCGCAATTGGCATAATCGGAACCAAACTTGATGACCTTACAGAAATGTTGAAAGAGGGAAACACTACTTCCAAGGACACCAGCACAGATTTGCTAAAACTAATGTTCAATCTCTGTCTTCACTATCCCAAGGTGTGTGGCGCGTTGCATGAGCTCTCTCGGTACTTATTCGTTTATAGCTTGTTGACTGTGAAGTCCAGAGCCCAGAGGTCGCAAATTCTAATGATAAAAAAGTCATGGGTGACTATTGGAGCCACAGGCTAGACGGGCAAGTCATCTGTCTTGTCAAAATCTGTCAGCTCCCCTGACTTATCTTTCAGTCTTTTACCACCGCTTCTTCGTGCTTTCCATGTCAATTTCCCCTCAGGCAACCCGCTGGAAACACCGCTGCCCCACATCATACACTCTCTTATAATAGTTCCCATTGCTCCCACTAATCGAAATCTCTGGTTCGGGAGACAAGCACATCTTCTTCCCGATTCCGCTAGCTCATCATCGGCCAGTTCATCGAGTGCTCACTCGACAAAATCACGATTGATTGAGCGCGCCTCCTCTATGATATCAGCAGGACGACGCTCATTATCACGCTCATCAGGTTCTCGCGCTGAAACTACAACGCTTAACGACTCTAGCCTGCGCGCGTATGAATTATTGGATGCCACGCTTGCCTACTTCATGCCCGGGGACATTCACTCTGATGAACCTAGCATCCGAGCGCGGTTGCCTGACGGAGAGTCCTTGGACGATTTAGTTTCTCCTCTTGTCGTGCTCATAACGCGGTTTTGCCTTGGAGATGAGGACGCCAAAGTTAGGATACGGAATTGGTTCATCCCAGCCAATCTGGATCGCTCAAGCCCGCTGGAGACACGGCCCGATCTTCTAGGGAGATGTCTTCGCCTCCTACAGAGCGTATACCATACCCGGCTGAAAACGGTCTGCGGAGAGATGTTTTTCGCCATGTGCGATTCCGACGGTGAGCCAAAACACGTCTGCAATGTATCCTCGTTGAGTACGGTGATATTAGCTACGACATTATCTGGGTATCTTGGGTACGGGAATGTCGCCGGCTTCCTCTTCCAGAGGGGTGTGGTTTCTGCCCCAGGAAGATCGACTACATCAGGGGCCCCAACGACAACCGCCACTGGCTTACCCATCAATCCAATCACCGGAACAGTCGAGGAAGAGCGCGAACCTGTCAATATGACCGACGAGGAGAAGGAACAGGAAGCTGAGAAATTATTTGTACTCTTTGATAGGTTGGAGAGGACGGGGGCTTTGCCACCCAGTCAGAACCCGATAAGAAGGGCGATACATGAGGGGAAATTGGGTTAAAGCAATTAGTGCTCTACCTTTGAGATTTTTTGTTCTGTGCATGGTATGGCATTTTGCATGCGAGAGAGCGAGTTTTGAATACCGAGTAAATGCGCAAGGAAAGATAATTAAAGGATGGGGTGCAATCAATCAAAGGTAATCTTTTGACCTTCAAATTGTGCAAAACCACCAGTTCGCCCGCCTCGTCCGCGTCCGCGTCCTCTACCGCCCCTATCTCCACCGCGGCCACCACGACTGGCCCCACGACCACGGTCGTTGCCAAATCCTCCACGTCCGCCAAATCCTCCACGCTCGCCAAATCCTCCACGCCCGCCAAATCCTCCGCGCTCGCCAAATCCCCCGCGTCCCCGGCCACCCTGCAACAGCCGTCAGTACGTCGACAAGACAACCTCATGTGTGAGCGCACGTATCCACCCCCGCGACCACCGGCACTATCACGCGGTTGCGAAAAGTCCAGCCGTATTGATCGGCCGTCGAGTTCAATACCGTGAAGCGCCCCATGAGCCTTTTTGGCGGATCCGACATCACTGAATTCCACATATGCGAATCCTTTTGGTTTTCCCGTATCACGATCGGTAGGGACACGGACACTCTTGATATCGCCATGTTCACCGAAGGTTTCCCATAACGTATCCTCGTCGACCCCGAAGCTGAGGTTACCCACAAACAGAACAGCCGACGGTGGACTGGAAGCATCACCGAAGACTTGAGCCCGTTTTTCCATGGATGCCTTCTTATCTCGAGGATTACTTTTGTCAACGTTAACGGCGCGTCCATCTATTTCCTTCCCATCCAGCGCGAGGGCTTTTTCTACCGCGTCAGCGGTCTTGAAGTGGACGTAGCCGAAACCGCGAGAACGACCAGTATTGCGGTCCATCGCAACATGAGCAGATTCGACTTCCCCACATTCGGCGAATTCTTGAGCCAGCCAATCATTATCAACGTTCCATGATAGTTTGCCAACGAAGATGCCTTTCGTTTCTTCGCTCGGGGCGGCAGTGCCGTTCGCAAGCTTGACTTTTTTTGATACGGCATCTGCCTCGCTTTCAGCCTGGCGTTTCTTGGTTGCTAGTGAATTGTTAACCATTAATGACTATTCGGGCACTCGATAACCAAACCTTTGACGGGAACGGTTCGGTCAGGTGCAGATGTCTGGGTATCTTCGTCTTCATCACTGTCACTCCCACTAGAAGATTCGTCAGAACTTGACTCGTCAGACGAATCATCTTCAGAGTCGGATGCTTTTTTTCCTGCGTTAACGTCAGAAACAAAAGATCGCTTTACGCAAGGAAACGCACCCTTGTCGGGAGATGCATTTGCGGGAACGGATGCCATCTCTTCATCATCACTGTCTTCATCCGAGGACTTTTCGGAACTCGAGGCAGCAGATGAACTATCCGAAGAGGATTCCGCCTCTGGTACTACCGAGATATTAGAGGGCATTGATCCTCCTACCCAGAGAAAACTCACCTGCTGCGGGAGTAGCCTTTACAGGTGTGGATACTTTTCCCTTTTTACTGGTGTCACTCTCTTCACTGGAAGATTCCTCAGAACTTGACGAGTCTGATGAATCATCCGAGTCTAGTGTCTTTTTTACTAGTAAAGCGTTGGAACACGTCAAAATTTTCACCAAGGGGTAACGCACCTGACGCAGGGCTAGGCTTGCTAGGCGGTGATGCCTCCTCGCTTTCCGCATTTGATGACTTTGCAAGGGCTGCGGCCTTGGCCAGAATGACTTTTGAAGTTGATATTGCAGACTTTTTCTTGGTGGGATCTGCTTTTTTTGAGATGACTTTTTTTACCTTTTTCTCCGTCTTCGCCATCGTAGATATGTGCAAGGTCCGGTTAGTTACTTCCGGAATCGACTTTGGAAATTTTTGGTAAGATAACCTCACGTGACTTGTCATTCAGGGCAAGTCTTGCGACTCATCGACATCGCCAGGCAGCCACAAAACTAAGTAAGACCGTCATGGCCGCCATCCCTACACAGGCAAAATCAAAGCATCTCAGAGCCTGCCTTCTCTGTTCAATAATACAGCATCCCATGGACTTCAGAAAGAATGGTTGTCCAAATTGCGAGGAGATCATGCAGGTTCGTACGGACGTGGTTGTCATGCTGAGTTGGTCCACCAACGTTCCCTCGACAGATGAAAGGATCCCCTGACCGCATAGCAGTCTGCACAACAACCTATTTCGATGGTATCATAGCAGTCATTGACCCTGAATCAAGTTGGGTGGCTCGTTGGCAGAGAACATGTGCGTCAGGCGCATCTATTGGAGTTATTCCGTCCTTTGCTGACATATCCTTCCCAGCCAAGTACGTGCGGGGTATGTACGCCGTGCGAGTCAAGGGACGTGTTCCAGACGACGTCGAAGTCGAACTTGAGAGTCGAGGCATCAAATACCGACCACGAGACCAGACGGATCAGGATTGAGCGGTGTGCTTGCTCCGCCGCTTTTTTTGCATCACCCCCGACGCATTACACTTCCCCGCGTACGTCCATGAATCGACGCCTCCTCTCTCGTTTCACACGTCATTATTTTGCATGTGCTCATGTTCCGTACTAGCGAAGAATCACGCCACACCTAGGGCCGTCATGGTCTCTACGCCATATTGGACATCGGTACAACCTGTTTATCCCCATGTCGTACTAGCACTTGAATAACAAAGAAAAGGTATATGACCCTTAAATTCGCACTTGCAAGGCAGGGATTCCTTTTTTCCTTCGATGTTTGTCCATTTGAGTGCGGATTCATCAATCAAGCTTTTCGCCACACGATCAGATCACAATCCGGAGCTGTCGAGGTTCTGCCATACGTGGGATTCATACGATCTCTGCTAGCCTCGGGTTTGACCTCAGGATTGGCTGCCTTGAACCGATCTCACAAGGATGCAGTAGAAACCATCTCCCTGTTCTGTTCCCTTGAATTAGGATTAAACTTCAGGCCGGATCTTTGGAAAGCACAACGAACTCCACCTCGTCGGACCGCCACATCCGACATCAATATTGTTCATACCAGCGGAGCATATGGTAGTGTGGAATTAGCTCCCGGACGAGATGGCCGTCCCGTGGGGAACAAACCAACATAGCGACGGCGAACGGATACTTTGCGCAGCTGAATTCCGAATCAAATCTGATGAGAGAAAAGTGGGCCGAGCACAAGGAACACAATGCTTTGTAGCTTGTGACATTGGT
The DNA here is from genome assembly GCA_038089695.1 of Xanthoconium separans. Classification (NCBI taxonomy): domain Eukaryota; kingdom Fungi; phylum Basidiomycota; class Agaricomycetes; order Boletales; family Boletaceae; genus Xanthoconium; species Xanthoconium separans. The sequence goes on along the minus strand of JBBPLG010000062.1, from coordinate 33,154 downwards.
CTATCGGTACAACGAGTGACTAGATACAGCTGATTACTGGTGTGATTGAACAAATAGACTAAGTGTTCGTGAGAGCAATTACGGGTTGATGTTATGTATGACGTTGTATCATTGGCAATCACAACAGCTCATGCAGAACTTGGTCATAGCGGTGAGGCATGTGGGCACTGTTTATGTGGACAGGTTATCAACTGAAAGGATACCATCGGGACGGGAGACGTACCTAAGCATGTTCTTGGAAAATACGATCTGCGAGAAGACCTTCTCAGTGTCCAGTACCTCGAATAGTCGGACTTTCGTTGCGTCTTTTCCAAAGCCTGGGGACGATAATCTTTGTGTATGGGGTAAATCACCGTCTCTACGAGCCCAGAAGACACGCCCCGGTGGATATAAATCTGCCATCTGCATGTTTGCTTCAAGTGTCTTCCTTGTCGCCAGGAACTTTGCAGTAAAGACCATAGGAAACTTCAATAGGATCCAAGCGAGTGATGTACTTACCCAGTGCATGTCCTCGGAAGAACCTTCCCCACTCCTCCATTGTCTCGTGCGATCCGTTACGACAGAATACCCTTCTCGCCCACAGTTTTCGTTCGCCTCGCAAAGCCACAAAGCAGCGTTTCGGATATCGCGTACGGATCCTAAGGACAGTCGAGACACAATGTCATCCGAATAGACGAAAGACACAATCAGCTTGGATGCCAGGCGACTCAAGTCTGCATCAGTAAGACATCTTAACAATGAAATTAGATGGGTATGTAAAGTGGCTATAAACTTGACGTACGGTGGTGCTATACAATACACTGACACAGGGCGGTCAACGGGAAGTCCACTTGATGCGACAGTAAGGCACGTAGTTGAGTCCGCCCACATCTTCGAAGAAGTTAAGCGTGTGTATGATCCCAGGACTTATATAACTCACTAACGCCAATAAGGCAGCCACGCCAGCCCCAAGGGAGTGTCCACAGAGGATCAGTTCTGTTCCACGGCGACGTAAAACTCGTCAGGTATACGATGATGCTGTTCGGTTGAAAAGTTCACGAACCGTAATCAGGGTTCCGGCTTAACGCATCCATCACAGCTAGATGCACCGGCTTGCCGATCTCGCCCATAACTCTTGCCATGCGGAGCATACCACCGTGCACATGGTATCGTGGACGTTGAGGTGGCGACGACAGGAAGGAAGATCGTCTGTGACTGTGACACCACCCTGGCTCTGGGAACGGAATCTTGGCGTCTGATCCATGATCATCAGATGTTCTGCTAGATGCGGGCTCAAATTCCACTGGTTCGCACGTCAAGTCGACCGCTAGTTCGTTCAGGGACATTGTGCCTATTCCCATAGCCTTTCGTCAAGGGTTCCTGTGTGATCAGAGATATACGCACCACGAAGAACGAGAACAACTTGACAACGGTCGTGATCGGTAAGCACCCAGAATCTCGGCATTTGACGTTCGATACCGATTACGGCGGTAGCACGCATGCGATTTTGGACATTTTGAGTATCTGGACGACTCACATGAACCGACCGTTCAAAAATTTCTTTATCATGCTTGCCCAGCAAAATATCCCACCACGAATACTCTGTATTTTCGTCCGAAGAAGGGGGTAAACTTCCGGATGTACCTTCCATTTCGGCTTCTGCATCGTGAATGGCCCTTTCTAATTGTGCTTCTTCGGCTTCCTTCTCATTGGATAGAGTGGGTACTTTGGCGCGAGTAGAAGGAGAGGCAAAATACGGGGATACACCGAAGAACAAGAGGCTAGCTCCACCATATCCTGCGAGGACCATTTTAGAAAATCGTCGCAAATTCATCTTCACCTCCTCTGTTGATTTTGGGCAATGTTCAGGTCTCACATCTCTCCACCGTGAGGATGTTACAGATGATATAGACAACCTAGAGAGTACGCTAGCAGACCGTTGCCTTGAATGGGTAGTCGTCGGCGCTTCGCCGATATCAGCAGATATGAGTTGACCACGGTGTCCTGGGAATATGAGGTCTGAGGTGACACGGATACGAGATGGAACACGTTTGAGTTGAGGGCCAGTCGTGGGACTATGTACCTCGACCTCGCGGAGGTAAGGGGACCATCGTGATTCGTGGTGTTCTTGGGTGACTCCTTGAAGGGCAACCCAGGCGATGAGAGCTCTAGCAACGTCTGTAAAGCCATGTTTCTTGAGGGGTATAATGTGGCTTGGAGTAGGGTTGTCCCATTCTCGCTTGACGAGATCAATGAAAGGGCCTAACGAAAAGGATGCTTCACTACTCCCGGGGAATATGATGGAAAGGATATCAATGGAACTGTGCGCAGCGCGAAGAGAAGCGGAGGAGATGCACTCCCCAAGGTATATTGGAGCAAGTGTCAGTGTTTCGGCAAAGTCAATCGCACTGGAGACGGCGCCTTCAATGACGCGTGCTGTGACTTTCCGACGACCGAAGATGGTATCATCGAAAGCTAGCGCGGTAGCTACTACTGTGCTGGAAGCCACATTGCGAAGGAGAGAGAACTGTATCGGAATCAGTATTAGCAGGGAAGATTGGGACGCGAACAAGGGATGAAAATACCCCGAGCCTGGTGGTTCCCTTTACTACAGAGAATGTGAGTGCGGTCATCGCAGACGCGACGTCGACACCGCGTCTTCCGTATCTCTCCCAGTCACAAGACATTGCGGGCTTGAGCAGGAAATGAGGCCCAGTGGGGCGACCAGTCCATACTCGACGGGACTGGACACCAACGACTCCGATCGCGCGTGATTATTTCAGGTGGGTTAAATAATTATTTATTTAATAAAAATCCTCAACAATGTCCCGAGGCTGGCGTGTATTGCAGAGGCCGGTAGTGGCTGCCGCCATCCCCCATCGCCCTCCTGCGCCATTCCGTTGTTGTCTGCGAGCTTTTGCTACCCAGGTCCCAGTCGACGGCGAGCTCAAACCCTCAAGTTACGGCCAACCGCTGTTTCAGTCGCATCCCCACCTCTGTGAGCTTGTCACGCGGCCACCCCGTCGTAACACGCTGAGAGCAGAACATCCACAGTGAGACCATATGAGCTGACACCCGGAATACCCGTCGAGGAATATGAGTGGCGAAGGAGACAGTTGATGGAGAATCTTCCAAAGGATTCCGTCGTGGTCTTGGTTGCCGCGCCGATCAAGTACATGAGCGGAAGTACGTAGTGTTGTCTGTCATGTTCTATGCATCCAATATCTTCTCAAGATATATTGTAGGTCAATGCTAGGTCTCAGCTCGTCAGCCTTGTTGAACGTGCTTAGCTACAAGTTCCGTCAGGCGTCCGACTTTTGGTACCTTACGGGCTTTGAAGAGCCAGACGCGGCCGTCATCCTCGGTGAGCTTGGTCGAGATCCTGGATGAGTATCAAGTTGACATTGTTAACTAGAGAAGACTTCTACCTCACGCGGCTATCGCATGACTCTGTTCTCTAGTGGCAAGGACACTCTCAAAGAGAAATGGGAGGGTGCTAGGTACGGCGACAATGTATGCTGTTGGTCAAGTTGCTCAGACCTCTGTAACACACAGAACAAGCTTCGACGATGCGTTAGGCATATTCAAAGCAGATGATGCCCGGTCGATACAAAGCTTCCCTAGTCAACTGAAATCGATAGCTAGTGTCTACTCCAACATTTACATCGACATACCCAACTCATCATCGAAGCGGTCCCCGCGCACCACCAAATCTTTGCTGCGGTATCTTTCTAGTCCTTTGCAACCCAGGTCAGAGTACGAGACAGTTGTGGACTCTCTCTCCGCTTCTCGGAGGCATGACTTGGCACCACAAATCGCTAAATTGCGGGCCATCAAAAGTGAGCGAGAACAGCACGTCATGCGCGCTGCTGCCGACATCAGTGGTCGCTCCATTGCCAAGGTTCGTCAGCGCATTAGCCAAAGAGATTTCACGGATGCTAGAAGGACTCTCTTCCTTGACAGACCATGCGATTTACCCTTCCTGGAATATCCGAAAGCGCAATCGCAGCTCATTTTGAATATTTATGCTGTCTCTCCGGATCACAACGATTAGCTTATGTACCTGTTGTCGCTTCGGGGTAACAATCACATTGTCATCTTGTGATTCCCAGGCTGACCCTCCTTGTAGACCCAATGCGCTTATAATACATTACACCTCAAATAACCAAGTTGTTCAGGACGGCGAGATGATTCTGATGGATGCGGGATGCGAATACAAGTCAGTACAATACTTTTGATCCTTCCGTTTGACGTGCTGAGATACCCAAGTGGCTACGCCTCAGATATCAGTCAGATTTATTGTCCTTTCGAGATTTATACCCCACTCTAACCATTTCTCTAGCACGCACGTATCCTGCCTCAGGAGTGTTTAGCGCCCCCCAAAGGGATCTTTATACGGCTGTTCTGAACGCCCAGAAATCTCTCATATCACTGTGTAGCGAATCTGCTCAACTCAATTTACACCAACTCCACAGCAAGTCTTGCGACTTTTTGCGAACTGAATTGAACCAGATCGGGTTCAACCTGTCCACGGGTGATTTAGAAAGAGTATTGTACCCGCATTTTGTGAGTCATCCGATTGGAATAGGTAGGTCTTCTTTTATCTTTCTTTTTGGACACGGAATGTCCAAGGGTCGAGGGGTACTTACAACATGGAACGTAGATTTGCACGAGTCAGCACATCTTGCTCGCGGAGAGTGGTAAGTTCAAACTTTAGTGACCTATATCAGACTATATGCCGACAAAAATCGTATGTTAGCTTGAAGGCAGGAATGGTGATTACTGTGGAACCAGGTAGATCCGTCCATGCATGTCTACATCTTGTATGCTTATTTTCCACAGGTATTTACGTACCTCCAATGCCGCGATTCCCAAAGGCGTTCCGCAACATGGGCATCCGGATCGAGGTTTATAACCATCTTGTTTCCCATACATGCTCCGTGCTAAAATTTCCACAGGATGAGGTCCTCGTCGGGAAGGATCATCCGGTGGTCTTGAGTGTCACTGCTCCCAAAGAGGTCGGTCCCTTCAGCTCCATTGCTGACAACATCAAGAAAATAAAGTTGTATTTGTCTCCATTTCAGATTGTAGACATCGAGGGGGCTTGTCAAGGACAATTGGGACTAGAGCCTTTCTAGGATATCATACCTTACGACATCATAACTATCTATTCTATCCTCTCTGCACTTTCAACCCGTCATCTCAATGCCCTTGAGAATTTGCTCACGCCTCAACCATTTGTCTTCCGGCGTCAAGTACCAGCTGAGGAAACCAAAGATAGAGACAGCCCCGAAGATGACGACGGCCTGCACAATGGGAATTCAGATCAAATGAGAGCAGACAGAATTATTACCCACAAAGTTGACTGTCTGCGCAGTCACGGGGAAGTAAAAGGGGGAGATTTCGACCTGGGTCAAGATCAATGTTTACGATCGTTATGCCCAAGCCAAGCACGCACGGCAAAGATTAATGCGTTGAAGCCGGTTGCACACACATAGAAAGGTTTCGCGTACTTGCCGAGTCTGAACCGTGAAGACTGAAATTGGTTCGGGGTCATGACAAGTCGTAGCAGGGCAATGAGTCCATATGCTGCAATAATTGGAGCGGTACTGCCTGATACCAGTGACGTGAATGCGACTTGACTGGGTAAGATCGTGCATAGGAGGGATGCGGCAAAGATATAAATGACCGTGACTGCGTTGCGTGGTTGCCCTCGTCCGTCGATTTTCCCAACCCAGCCAGACAAAGGAAGCACACCGTCGCGAGCGACGGCGAACACCAAGCGCGACGAAGCAACAATTGAAACCGTAGTGTTCTACAGAATCGTAGGATCAATGAACATGCGAACTAGAAGATTGTTTCGCACCATTATCAGACCAAGGACCGCCAGAATCGTCATGAAAATACTAGCTTTCTTACCCAAAGCGAGGGCATAGATCTGGACGAATGGTTGTGGGGCGTTCAAAGCAAATACCGTGTCAAGGTCTGGTATGCAGAACAAAAAAAGGATGGCGGTAATAAAACTAAGTACCCCTGTTGCGATGGCGCTCGTCAGAATGCCTCTGGCTGCAATGACACTGGATAAAAGAGAGTGAGTCGATCATAATACTTCCATTGTCAAGCTGGTATACCTAGCATTTTTGGTTTCTTCCGCAATATGGCCCGATGCATCGAATCCGTTCATAGTCACAATGGTGAAGACACTATCAATCGACATGACGACATAATGAGTTCACTACACAGATTAGAGGGTGGATAAAGGACGCACAAGCATAATATCCAATTCCACCCAGCAGAGGCTCCGGTACCATTGTCTATTCAAACGGGAAGTTAGTAGGCCATAGCATGTTTCACATTGTCCTGACGCACATGTCATTGTAAACACATCCGAGGCCGATCGGAATCCGTATGTTTTCGAGACGCCGATGGGCAGCCAAATGAGACACAAGAAAAAATCGAGCATGAACAATACAATCGAAAACTTGAAAACTCGGGAATACACCCTGGGAGGGAGGTAGTTCATAGCAACAGATACCAATAACATTAACTCAGAAAGTATCCAGATCACGGCGCGCCATTTGACGTTACTGTTATCAGTACCACCAGGGAAGTCGATCTCCCAGACAGCCAATTGGGAAACGATGTAATTGGCGGTAGTCTATCAAGAAGTTGCTATGACGTGACTTGCTGTTGAATGGATGGAAAACTCACCTGGCAGTTGCTTGCAATAAAGGTCATCCATGCAGTGCAGGACCACCAGGCGACCAAAAAGCCGAAAAACCTTGCATATTTTGGTCCAGCACTCTCAGCAGCCCAGACATAGATGGAACCACTGAGCGGTAACGCTGAACAGATTTCGGCGAGAACGGCAGCAGTAATTATCATGAAGACAACCGTGACGATGTAGGACGACCTGCAACAAGGTCCAGGATAAGCTGATATATTGTTAGAATCCATACCATATTGCGGCAGGGCCACCCGCGAGCAGACCAAGGAATAGGAATGAACTATGATCGGGAATGACTGTCAATAAATACACATGTGGATTACGAGCTGTTCTTACCGAACCCCTCCAATGAAGTTCAGAACAACAAAGCTAGCGGCAAAACTTTCCATAAAATGCCACGTGCGATGAAGTTGCTGGAATGCACATAGTTATGACATGTGCTTGACGAATGCGGACGAAAAATGTATTTTCCCTCACCTGCTTGTGGCCAAGTTGACTCTGAAATAAATAGCGTTAGTTGAACATCCAATGTTTCCTAGGAGCGAAAAACAGGGCGTATAATGGGGGCCGCCACAGGGCACCCTTTTACGATGTAGGGTCATCTCAACATCTCGGATGACGTACCAATTGTAATGCATCTTTATCTTCAACAGAGACATCTTCTTTGGCGATTTTATTGGCTTTGTGGCCATCTTGGCTGGACCGAGCAGACATTGCAAAAGCAAGGATCGTGAGGAGCTTGCATACGATAAAGTGCGGCGATTTAAAGAAGATAATGGCATACCAAGTCGGCGGCGCTGCGGCCCACAACCGATAAATCAGGTTAGCAAGACATCAAGTAACGCTGGTACCAACAGTGTATGAAATTGGTGTTCAGCATCCATCAGAGTGCTGTGCAAAAACCTCCAAAACGCAACCCGGTGACAGTAAGGAAGGAAAAGAATGCGAGCCTCGGACTTGCCTCAGTGTGTCGAGTCCGACTGAGAACAAATGCAATATATCCACATATATGCATACTTGGTACAGACTCACCAAAGAGACGCCGTGGGAACAAGGTCAGAGCCATGGTACTTGTTTGTATCATTATTGAGTCGAGTTGTATCCGTCCCATGGGTTTGAGCCATCAAATCAATCAACTCCGAGGAGAATTAGCAACGGCGCTGGAGTCCACGTTATTTAATGTCACACGGTTAGCTTGACAGGTTAAGGGACCATCCAACGGAAACGAAGAAAACGAAGAGATTAATAACCTAGCGGTGGTTGGCAGGCGCAACTGCAACCAAACGACTCAGCGAGCAATGCAACTTTCCCCGATTGCAGTCTTCCCAAGAATCATAAAGTGCCATATTGTCACTGTTCTCGAATGTAAACAACGAAGGGGTACGTCACGAACAATTGGGGGAGAACTCCTCTAATCGGATATCTTATGGGTCTGACATCATACCATGATCCTATCTCACCTCAGTGCATTCTCAATCTGTCATCCTGAGAATTTGATCCCGCTTCAACCATTTGTCCTCGGGCATGAAGTACCAGCTAAGGAATGCAAAGATAGAGATGGCTCCGAAGATGATGACAGCCTGCATGATGTGACGTCAAATAAAAGAGTGTTTGTCATGAGCGGAGTTATTACTCACAAAGTTGAATGTCTGTGCAGTAACGGGGAAGTAAAAGGGAGATATATCAACCTTTCGATCAGATTCAGTCCGATATACAATCACCACGACCATACAAACACGTACAGCAAAGACAAGGGCGTTGAAAGCCGCGGCACACGCATAAAACGGTTTCGCGTACTTGCCGAGTTTGAACCGCGAGGACTGAAATCGGTCCGGGGTCATGAAAAGTCGCAGCAGGGCGATGAGACCGTATGCTGCAATAGTAGGAATTCCACTAGCTGAAACCAACGACGTGAATGCGACTTGGCTGGGCAAGATTGTGCAAAGAATTGCTGCGGCGAAGATGAAGATGACGGTGACCGCGTTGCGGGGTTGACCTTGTCCGTCGACTCGTCCAATCCATCCAGACAAAGGAAGCACACCGTCGCGAGCGACAGCGAACACCAAGCGAGACGAAGCAACAATTGAGACCGTGGTATTCTACAGAATCATAGGATCAGTAAGGATCAGCCTGGAAATCATTTCATACCATGATGAGACCAAGAACAGCCAAAATCGTCATGAATATACTAGCTTTCTTGCCCAAAGCGAGAGCATAAATTTGGACGAATGGTTGTGGTGCGTTAAGAGAGAATATCGTGTTGAGGTCTGGCGTGCAGAAAAGAAACAGTATGGTGGTGATGAAGCCGAGTACCCCTGTTGCGATGGCACTTGTTAGAATGCCTTTGGCTGCAATGACGCTGACAAAAAAAATTGAGTTAAAGACAGTAGTCCCACTGCAAGGCCGTTACCTAGCATTTTTGGTTTCTTCGGCAATGTGGCCCGATGCATCGAATCCAGTCAAAGTCCCAGCAGTGAAGAGGCTGCAGACCCACCCTACTCAGACCGCTGGACAATGAGACCCCTGATAAAAACAAACGCACAAAGACAAGATCCAATTCCACCCTGCAGAAGCTCCAGTACCATTGTCTAGTTAAACAGGAAGTCAGTGGGTTACGATATGTTTCACATGGCCCTGACGCACATGTCAATGTAAACACATCCGAGGCCGATCGAAATCCGTACGTTTTCGAGACGCCGATGGGCAACCAAATGAGACACAAGAAAAAGTCGAACAGGAGCAATGCGACCGAGAACCTGAAAATACCGGAATAAACTCTAGGAGGGAGGTAGTTCATGACTACAGATACGAGTAGCATCAACTCAGAGAGTATCCAAATGAAGGCACGCCATTTGATGTTATTGTTATCAACGCCGCCGGGAAAGTCGATCTCCCAGACAGCCAATTGGGAAACAATGTAATTGGCGGTGGTCTATCAACAAAGTTGACGTGACTTGCTGTTGAACGGATGCCAGGCTCACCTGGCAGTTGCTTGCAGTAAAGGTCATCCATGCGGTGCAGGACCACCAGGCGACCAAAAAGCCGAAAAACCTTGCATGTTTTGGTCCAGCACTCTCAGCGGCCCAGACATAGATGGAACCACTGAGTGGTAACGCTGAACAGATTTCGGCGAGAACGGCAGCAGTAATGATCATGAAGACGATCGTGACGATGTAGGACGACCTGCAACAGTGTCCAGGATAAGCTTGCTGGTATATTGTTGAAATCCATACCATATTGCAGCAGGGCCGCCGGCGAGCAGGCCAAGGAACAAGAACGAGCTGTCATTCAGACTCGTTATTGGTAGAAATGCTTGTAATTGAGAAACCTCTTTACCGAACCCCTCCAATAAAGTTCAGAGCAACAAAGCTAGCGGCGAAACTCTCAATAAGATGCCAGTTGCGATGAAGTTGCTAGAGTACATAACGCAGGTGGTTAGAAATCGTGAATGAAAATGGACCCTTTGCTCACCTGTTTGTAACCGAGCCGACTCTGAAAAATAGGACAGAGAACATCAGTCAAACATGCTTTGCTCCCATGGGAGCGGTAATAGTGGAAGGACACTGGGTGGGCTTCCCTACGCAGGTATGAGCACTGTTCAGGTTCAAGCGGTGTGATCTCAACCCCTAGTGCATCTTCCTCAGAGGATACAAGACTTTAAAGGGCAAGTCGAGGTCCTCAGAGTCCGCAATCAGGGATACCCGCAGCCCGTTTTCAGTCTCCGTACTGTAAACCGACGTTACCGATTACCAGTAATGCCTCAGCGCATCATCCCACAAGGTCTCCCAGCGTCCCGGACAGCGTATTACCAATTGTAATTCATCTGTATCTTCAGTAGAAACTTGTTCATTATCGTTTGGAGCAAGTTTGTGGCTATCTGGAGGGCTGGACGGTGGGGGCATTTCGAGGAGAAGATATGATCCAGGGAAAAAAAAAAAAGAGCAGCGACTCTGTGAACAACGACGTGCGGTATAAATACAATGATGTAGTGACTCTGTTATCTAACTCCGATGTGTTCCGGACCCAAACAGCCGACCTGTTACCTTATGAGATATTGAGACGCTGTTACATCGGATTATCGAACGGCGGAAACACCGCAGAGAAAAAAAGAGCGTACTGGTTTCAATGCCTTGATAAGAAGCCACTCTTCGTTGGAAACATCGGCCTTGAATGACGACTGAAAACAGTGCGTCGGAATAAGCATGCGCGTCACCGTTCAAATATCATACCTTGAGGACATCGATACTTTGCCTCGTGATGTGGCTGAGAAGGTCATCTTTATCGTCGAAATGACGGCCAAACATCTTGGCGGACTGATACACTGCATGTTCAATCTTGACGGCTACACCCCCTCCCGCCTGCGATTTCTTGACAATCTAGAGATGATGCAAGCTTTAGTATCGTGGGTACTAGATAGCTTGCGGCTTACATCGAATGGTTTATGGTTAATCTCCAACGATGTTCTGTACATCGCAGTGTGAGAACCAATTCAGGACCAGCATGTTTGTCGCTTACATCTTCCCAAGGTCAATGATGTCCTTCTTCTGGGTAGTTGGGTCGATTTTCACAACGCAGATGGGCGTACCGACCCGTAATGTTCCATCTAGAATATCTACACCCAAGATAATGGGATCTCGTTTACAAAATGCAGCAATGGTCTTCAAGCGACAGGGCCAGATTGCTTGGGGGGCAGCATCTCTACGCTTTGCTTCCATTATCTCGTTGTTGTATGCAGTAAATGCGTCAAACAAATGGTAGATGATATCAGCTGGACAAGCGTTAGGTGGTCCATTCAAACTTCGCCTAGGACAGACCTTTGAATATCTTGATGCCCATCTCCTCTGCCAACCGCTCAGCGTCCTTGTCGACAGGAACATCAAAGGCAAGAACGACGGCAAGCTCTTTGGCTTTCTCGAGCATGGTCGCGGTGCGCATGATGTCTTTCTTGTGGACAGGACCGATATTAACACTCGACACAGGGATCTTGCTGACCTTCAAGAAGTCGAGAAGGGCTTCAAGGGAACCCAGCGTGCTAGCTTGCACCGAGACACCACGACCTGATTTATCGATAGAGTTCAGCAGGGAGGTAAGATCAGACATGACCTCCTCCATTAGGTCTTCTTCATCGTCATCAGGGCCGACAACCAGAAGCCGTGAACCGGCGATAGCTTTCTCAAGATCAGGTGCCACCACTTTGACACCAAGGGCTGCCTTTACTTCCTTATGGTGCACGTAAGCAGACTACAAGCGATAAAAAGATTAGCGAGATATACGTCATATTGTGAGCAGCTACATACCTTTATCCGTAGCTCGCGCAGAGGCTGAGGCGTGAGGAGAGCGCGAACTTGAGTGATGATTGGCCCATTGAGACCACAGACGACAATTTTGTCACCCTCGCGCAGAATACCATTAGAAAGCACGACATCGATGGTGGTTCCAAGACCTTCCACGACCTTGACTTCCAACACCGTACACTCTAGCTCTGATAGGTACATGAGGCGATCGCTCATCCGTTGTTGAGTTAGATTGACCAAAAGCATGATCATGTCCGGAACCCCTTCCCCAGTTATCGCAGATGTGGGCACAAGCGAGACATTTCGGGCGAAGTTCTTGTTTTCATAGTAGAGCACAGCGTTCAAGCCTTGCTCAGCAAAGGCAAGTATAGTCTTCTGAACACGATCCTCGAACTCGCGTTGCACAGATCTCTTCTGTTTGGCCAACGATTCTTGGAATGCGCCATCTGGAGTTGCCTCCCACCCAAACATACGATCGATCTGGACGAGATTAAGAGGTGGTGCACACGTCAAGACAGACGGGACATTACCTTATTAAGGGCGACGATGAAAGGGGTCTTACGATCTCTAAGTAAGCGGAGAGACTCGAGCGTTTGTGGTTCGAGACCGTGCTATTGGTTGATCGTGAGCACATTTCCGTATTTCCGCAAGGAAGCTCACCATAATATCTACGACAAGAATGGCGATATTACAAAGCGAGCTTCCACGACTGCGCAAATTGGTGAACGATTCGTGGCCAGGAGTATCAATAACAAGCAGCCCCGGAACTTTGTATTCTTGTGTTCCATCCTGCATCATACTGTTGAAGAAAAAAAAGGTTTCGGGAACAAATTACAAACCTTATTCAACACTGCCGTCTTAGTTTTTATAGCATCAACAGGGAAGTATGTTGCACCAATTTGCTGCGTGATACCGCCGGCCTCGCCTTCTTGTACATTAGTTTGCCGGATCTGGTCCGATCGTGTGTAAGAATAATGGCATGGAGGTACCGCAGATCCTGACCTTGTCGAGCAATTTGGTCTTGCCGGTGTCGACATGACCCAGTATACAACAGATCGGACTGCGTAGATTGTCCTTGCTGCGTGCAGCAAGTGCAGCCTCGTGCACTCTTGCCCTACGCTCAGCAGCTTCCGCCTTCTTCTGGACAGCCAGGCGCTGTGCCCTCGTCATGCCATCACTAGATTCTTCAGTGCTACTCTCTGAATCGTCCTCCGAATCGTCTTCGGAAGATTCATCTTCAGATGAGGAGTCATCTGAGGCTTCTTCTACGGGGGGGTTGCGATTGGATCCTTGCACTGCTTGAAGTGTGCCTACCTCCTCATTTGCTTGTGATGCAGGCGCAGTTTGATAAATAAGGAGACAAAGGACGATGAAATATACTGACCAGGGATTGCTCGTTTTGCGGGCTGTGAGGGTGGAGGGGAACGAAGAACAGTAGGTACCTTTGTGGGCTTGCTTTCAGAAGGCGCAGGCGCAACGCTCAATTCGTCTTCGCTTGACGCGTCCCAGTCTTCCTTGACTGCAGGAACTGCACCGGTACCGTCATCTTCCTCTGCACTGCTAGCGTCCCACTCATCCTTAACACCATCGCCTGTATTCGGAAGCTCTGCTGGAGCAGGGGATGGGGAAGGAGACGCAGTCAAGGGAGCAGGACTCAGGGGTCTCGATTCTAGAGCGGGTGATGCAGGAGTTGAATCTTTGTTTAATGGTCCCTTCTTCTTGCGGGAACCATATACCACTTTCTTACCAGCAGAGGGCACCCCAGACGGTTGCAGACCTTCTATCTGTGCCCCAGAGGCAATTAGAGCTTGTCTGCGTCGTTCAGCAGCAGCTTTCTCCTCTTTTTGCTTCTTCGTCAGTAAGCGACCCTCCTTTTTAGCCAATTCGCGTTTCATCTATTCCACGGATGAGGACGATAATGGCATCCATCACATTTCCGAGCTTACCTTTTCTTTTTCTTTCTTTCTCTGCTTTTCCTCCTCCTTTCTTCTCTCTTCCTCTGCTGCTCGCCTTTCTTCCTCCTCAATCCGTCGTCTCTCCTCCTCTTCTCGGCGCCTTGCTTCCTCTTCTAACCTCTTCTTTTCCTCCATCATCGCTTTCAACGCGCTTATTCCACCTTTCTTTTTATTTGCAGTTGGGGCTGGGGCCGGGGTCGCAGCGGGAGCTGGGATCGATCCATCATCATCCTTTTTACCCTTCTTCTTCTTCTTCTTCTTTGTAGCAGTAGCCCCGCCGTCCTGGCCATCTCCCTCCTCCTCTTCATCCTTTTCCACTTTTGATTCGGAAGGTACCGGAGCCGACGCTGCAGTCACAGTGATATCAGCTGGCGCTCCCTCAGCAGTAGCGGCGGTAGACTTCTTTGCATCAGCCTGTGCCTTTTTCTTGGCCTGGGAAGGGTCAAAACTGCACCAAGGGGACAAACTTGAGAGAAACTACCTTGTCACGCTCTTTCTTGAGCTTCTCCTTTTCTTTTTTGGTGAGGACCTTCGGCCCAGTCTCCCCATCCTCGTCTGCGTCCTTGTCACCATTCTCCTGGGGCTCGACAGTGGGGACCGGTGGCGCAGAGGAGATTTCAGGAGTAGGTTCACCTGCGAGGTGTGATAGGCACAGATTCAAGACGAGAGAGGCAAAGATATTACCTGGGGTACCTGGGGCCACCTCCTCTTCTTCGTTTTGAGCCTTTCCTTTCTTTCCTTTACCCTTTTTACCCTTCTTGCCCTTGTCTCTCGAGGGCCCCCACTCTTCGTCAGCAAGATCATCCGCAGTCATTTCTACTGGTGCCTTCTCGACAGCAGCTGCTGGTTCATCATCAAGTGGGTCGTCAAAATCTTCTTGCACTTTCTTGGACCTCTTTTTGTCCTTCTTGGCCTTCGTTGTCGATGCTTTTATGACAGACTACACGGTGATTACGATAGCTGTAATAGATGAATGGAATACGAACGCGATCCTTGGACGTACCATGAGACCTCCAAAGTCTTCGTTCTCATCGACTTCTGGTGGGCCATCGTCTTCCATGCTGAGGGCGCCGAAAGCAGAAAACGCGGGTTTCCCATTGTCCTTTGGAGCGTAGTCCGCATCAGAGTCACCGATCTGCTGTGTCGCAAGACTGTTGCTCGGGACGGATTGGCCAACCTTGTCCCTAAGACACACTCAGCTGTGATCTTCGAGATCGAACGTGTTTGGCAGACCAGTAATCATCATCAGTCTCTTTGGCTTTCTTGCCTTTATTTTTTGGAGGCATGGCGACTTATAACTATTGGACGGAAGGCGTCACTGAGGGCCAAAGGGTAAGTATACGTCGGGTAACACATCTTGCCGAAGCGGTTGTACTCGGGGATTGAAATATTTGGTCGCGGAGCCAGTGCCGCTAAGGCCTAACTTAGGCTCGGGGTGTCTTCGGCTCGACTTGGCATTTACTTACACAATGGGTCTCCTTACCATCATAAGGAAGAGCCGCCAGAAGGAGAGAGAAATGCGGATCCTGTTCCTGTAGGCCTGTTATCCTTCTGCGCTTCTAACCTTCTCAAGACTGGCAGCGGTCTCGACAATGCCGGTAAGACCACCATCCTGAAGAAGATCAACGGCGAGAATATCTCGAGCGTCAGCCCAACTCTAGGATTCAACATCAAGACGTTCATCCACAGAAAGTGAGTGTCAAAAAGATCCGCAGATGCCCCTCAATCTATGCTCAAACTAGCATTGTTCTGCGGGTGATTCTACTCCAGCTATACGCTCAATATCTGTTTGTATCTCTTACCACAGACCAACTTGGAATATTTCCATTCACTGTATGAGTAGGGGATGTTGGTGGTCAGAGAACTCTTCGACCATATTGGCGAAACTATTTTGAGCAAACGGATGCCATCGTGTGGGTTGTGGACTCTGGAGATCGTATGCGAATGCAAGATTGCAAAGAGGAGCTCCATAACCTGCTTCTCGAGGATGTAAGGATAAGTGGACATCCCCAGCTCATTTCCGAGATTCACGCTTTCCAAGAGGTTGTCTGGCGCGTCCCTTCTGGTGTTCGCAAATAAGCAGGACATCCACGGGTCGATGAGTGACGGGGAAATCTGTCAAGTATGCAGCAATACATTCCACAAACCATCTTTTGACAAAATCTATTGTCTCCAGCTGCTTGACTTGCCCGGAATCAAATCCCACCAATGGAAGATTTGGCCATGCAGCGCAATCACTGGCAAAAACTTGGTTGCAGGCCTCGACTGGATCGTGCATGATGTTGCGCACCGGTTATATTACAGCTCCACCGCCGCTAGTTTATCTGGACACATCACAGGCCCGACTCCCTCCTAGCACACACTTTGTACACTCAGGTGGCCGTCAACCTTAAATTCCCCATGGTCTCCGTGCCTAGACTGGCGTTAGCCAAGACGTCCGAGGACGTTAACTGAGTATCCGTTTTGATCGAAACACGTCACAGACTCTTTACTATTTTCCAGGTCCGATTGCGGCTCTTCTCGAGTTAAGTTTGTACGATTGCCGTTTCAAGTTCTTTCGGCAAAAATGCTAGATTCGAATGCACACAATCGATGTGACAAGCCGGCGAATTGGAGAATGTTCTCACTCTCAGGCTACCATTCGCCGTATTTTGTACGACCGCCGCAAGTCTCGACCCCCTCCACGCGGTCACCTTCTCGAACGGCTAGTCTATGGCGCTGGACAAGACCGTCTGCCTATCACCGCCATTGCTTCTCTTCCATGGATCGCCTCTCGGATCCCACATGAACTTGATGAAGGCTAACGATCGGTTTGCTGCGGTCTTTGCGTGGAACCCCTGGCTTGATTTTGTACGACACGTAAACTGTGACGGCGGCGTGAATTCTCTAAGTACGATGGTGATTCGAGGGTAACCATCCCACGCCGCGCAAGTTAATCGATGCCATCGGGAGAACCACAATGTAGGTAGGTACAGGAGGGATTTCGCGGAAGAGTTTGGTGTTCGAAGTTCGTGGGTTTCCAATACGACCTTATGCCATCATCGAGTCATCTTTCAGCTTCATCGGATCGAGGTTTTGTCGGACTACACAGAGCCTCGGTGACGGGTACAAATCACCGTTCCCAGTGAGCAAACAAGAGGGAATTCGGCGAATGAGACAATATGTAAAATTATTCTACTCCATAGCGTCTTCGACTGAGGCCACGAGATCACACGTTGGCACGAGGCTGAACAGTGGCACTTAAAGATAGTTATTCCTATAAATAACCCCGAAAGTATCAGTGTATGTTTCAAGTGTCCGCGCCTCAACGTTTCAACATCCACATGGCAAACAAACTATTCATTACTGCGTCGACACGTGGCAAGTACGGCATTAGCCTTGATGCTGAAGATCAGTTGAGGATCACTGCCATTGAGGGAGAATAGAAGTTGAAACGTTGATTAACGACCCGACGAAATACTATCAAAGGGTGTAGGACTTGCTGCTACAGTGCTAGACAAGCCATGACAGTGTCTATACTTGAAGCTCACCATCGATGAGTTAACATCCTGATTGACGTAAAATGCAGCGTCCGGATCTAGTTTTGACAGACGAAGGATACCCACAGTGCAATCTACTCACACAAGAATGTCACGCTATACGTAGTTAATGGGTGTGTGAAGGAGAGATGTGTGGACTTTTCATCTACCCACGTGACAACTTTTCTTAGTGCTGCGCTCCCCGTCCTTCGGGCAGGACATCTTAAATCGAGACACGTTGACAGGGACCGTCATGTCGTGCGTGAGTCGCCGAGTGTTAGGCTTTAACATTCTATTATGGGCTTTCTCACCGCTTAATCGAGAAGATTTCTCGGGGAAATTTCCTGTGAGATGAAGGACATGGTCGCGACGGACATTACAGCACAAGCTGAGACGAAAACTTTTTACTTTTGGTGCATGCATGGAGAAAGTCAGGACTGAGCTCAAAGCTGACGGCTTGACAGCAACGAAGCGAGAACGGCAACATGGATGAGTTTGACTCTGGAGCGATGATATCGCAGGGAAGAACACAAACGGAGAAGCTTGGTGGATAGACGAGTCCGTGGCATGGTGGCGCGAGCGGTGATTAAGGCTTCCAGGACAAACGGTCGACATGCGGCGATGGAAGGAAAGGCCTTCCCAACGACTAGTCGGATGTGTGTTGCGCTCCCCATGTCGTTGTACAGGAACCGGATTTGCATGGGAGAATCTTCAGGCCAGGGTATCCAAAAGGTTTGGGCGGCGTCCAACGAGGATTTGTCTCAGGCGAAGCACGCGACTTAACTCCTAGCAGCCAATGGTGAGCGATGGAAGCCTAAGAAGCAATGATTGATTGTAGACGAGATTGGCGTAGTGTGAGACCGATCAATGTTGCACGTCCCGTGAGGGTAGCAGGTAGACAAGGTCGGCAGGAACGGACAACCATGTGATCCGACCGTCTGACCAGTGTCGATAGTTGGAGACAAGGGTAAAATGAATACCTTGGCGCGTCAATGGAACAAACTGAAACCAGGGCCAGAGGATGTCAGAACGTGAGCGACAGTTGAACTTTTGTCTTGTCAAATGGAGACATGATCTGTCTGGCGAGTACAATGACAAAAGACGCATTTGGGAAAGATTCAAGGATTAACTGTACAAAGAGTGAGTCACGGCGACATTAACTGAGCAACTCACATGTTACATGCGGACCAAGGTTCAGTACATTGATCATTTTGGCGATGACAGCACCGGCAGGGCTGAACGGGAAAGTCGGAGCTAAGATGTTACAGTTGCAGTGGGAAGCGGACAAGACTGACCTGGGTCGGGTAACCCGGTTCACTTTGGTGAAACCTGACTCTGACCCTGACTGAGACCCGATTGTGTCGCTGGGGTGACCCGGTGGGAGACACGCAAGAACCACGTGGGAGAGCGTTGTTTTGGGGTGTCGAGATAAATCAGTGGCTTGCTTGGATTATTACCCTTGGCCCATCCTCCGACCCGTGTTCGCACTGAAGTCGGACAATATTTTTAGTACTTTTGAGAGTGAACCATGTTCAATGGAACCAATAATGCTATTGTACGAGTTACGCCATTGATCAAGCCTAGTTCTTCCGACGACCAACCAACCGAGCGTATACTACTCCCGCGCTGCCACCTCTGACTCCGTCACACCCATCTGCAGATCTGAGATCCGTTTTGTCATTTTTCCCGTGAATCCCTGACGGCCGCAAGTAGGCAATCTCTCTTCCTCTATTTTTGCCAAGTGCTATTACAGAATATTTTTTGCATAATGCAAAATGGCGATGTGGCGGCTCGTGGGTTGTCTCTGTCTGCACAACGTATAAAGGGGCGTCATGCCCCCGCCCCGACTCCCCATTCCACTTTGTATCCTTCTCCCCATTCGCGGGTTCTGCACACACACATCTTCTCTCTTCTCTCACCATGCTGAACGCTGCGACGTCCTCTGCCCTGACCTTTTCGTCAGCGGCCAATTTCTATCGGTCTCCCCCATCCATATCCATCGTCTTCCCAAAGCCAAAGTCGCTCGTGTCCAGCTATGGTATGTCGCTAACCCATCCTTCGTTCCTGCCTTTAACCCTCCTTGGCAGCACGGAGTTCTGTCCTCGCTGTCCTCGACAGAGCCATCACAAGAGGTTGCTTGACCATTGCGGACTCGCAAGGCGTTTACCATTTCGGAACGCGCACCAAGGGCTGTAACGAGGTTTACCTCAAAGTTTCCAACCCGGACTTTTGGTCCCGCATCCTCTTGTACGTGTTCGCTCTCCTCGGCATAGTACGCTGTGCCTAATGTGCTTCCTAGCTCCCAAGACCTTGGCTGTAAGCTTCAGTGGTGGAATGCCGTGTTGACTTCGAACTAACTTTGTCTCAGTCAGCGAAGCTTACATGGTCGGTGACGTTGACGTCAGCAGCCTCAAGACCGTCATGGATGTGGGTCGCTTTTGTACCTTGTTCGAGTTTCTTGGGATTGATGATGAGCGACAGCTCTGGCTGGACAACGAGTCCGGAATGGATGGCTTTTCCTCGGCCTTCAGTCGCATAACGTCTGCGATTTCTGGTCTCTCCAACGCATTCCTTGGACAGACGCGCTCTCGTGCACGCTTAAACGCAATTGCGAGCTACGACCAATCGAATGAACTCTTCAAGGTACGTTTCAAATGAGGCGGTATAATATATCTTTATATTGATGTCATGCACCCTCAGGCATTCCTTAGCAAGGAAATGATGTACTCGTGCGCGTTATGGAGTGATGCCGAAGGTGGCGTCCGCGGGGACTTGATTGACGGTCCATTCTCGGGAGACCTCGAGGCTGCACAACTGCGTAAAATTCGGCATGTGCTTACCAAAGCCAAGGTGAAACCCGGAGACCGCATCTTGGAGTTTGGCTCAGGTTGGGGTGGATTGGCCATTGAGGTAATTGAGCCGCTGTTGTTTTAACCACATGGTTGATACTCAACCGCGAACTCAGGCTGCTCGGACGTACGGCTGTGAAGTCGACACTCTGACATTGTCCAAAGAACAAAAAGCTCTCGCGGAGGAACGGATCAAAGCCGCTGGTTTTCAGGACCGCATTCGGGTGCATTTGATGGACTATCGGGAGATACCTGCCGAGTTTGAGAAAGCATTCGATGCCTTCGTGAGCATCGAAATGTTGGAGGTCAGGACATTTGTTATCAGACCTATTGCGTTCTCACTCAAAATAATCCGATTTTAGCATGTGGGCGCCAAGTACTATCGCACGTACTTCAACCTTGTAGATTTCGCCTTGAAGTCACGAAACGCAACCGCGGTTGTCAGCGCTTCAACATTCCCCGAATCAAGATATTCGAACTATCAGTAAGTATCGCCCCACTTAGGGTTGTCACTCTGTTGACATTGTATTACTCCAGACCCGAAGACTTCATGCGGCGTTACATGTGGCCCAACTCATGCTTGCCTAGCGCGACTGCATTGATTGAAGCTGCAAACACTGGTTCTGAAGGCAGGTTCACTCTCGAGGGAGTCGAAAACCATGCAGCCCGTAAGGACACTCTCGCCGACTTCATGGACACCCACTGAGCTGTGTTTTGTTCCCAGACTACCCCCGCACCCTCCGTGAATGGGGTCGCCGCCTTGAGGCGAATGTTCGACAAGACTCGATTGTCAAAGATTACCCAGCTCTGAAGGATGTTCATGAGTACGAAGCATTCAAGCGCAAATGGCAATATCTCTTCGCATATGCGGGAGCTGGCTTTGCCAAGGGGTACATCACTTGCCATATGCTGACGTTTACACGACCAGTAAGTGTAAGGTCACTGTTGCTCAGGATTGATTTTGACCGTGCTGGTTCAGAGCGACTGCCCGATTATCTGTGATTAAACCAAGTCTGGTATTCTCCCGCCTTCGTTCGTTTCTGTATCCCTACACTTTCATTCGGCATTCCGGCCCCAAAAATAGACTTCGTTCGGTGTTTTATGACCTTTCTGCACTAGATGCACAAGTTACCCTACATCCACTCTATCTTTACGTTCTTCATATATCTCCTTTATAGGCCAAAACGTACTGTAGCTCTATCTTAACTTACGATATCCAATGACAAAAGTTTGGTTTGACACGTTCTGATTTGTCGCGCTTGAAGCTTGAGCTATTGATGATATAGTACAACACACTTCATGCCAGACATGTTCGACATTGAGCACTTGGACTTCAAGCTTCGAAGCTTCATTCCGCCATGATTCGCAGGTTCTTCATGACAACAGGCCCAAATTTAGACCCACCTCATTAACTAGCTTCTCAACTCAAGTGACGGTCAAGTCCTTTCATTTACAGACAATTTACTGTAACATCGGAGTTCTTGCCTTTGACAATGATCCGCACGGTTCGGAATAATCAACTGATCATGGACGATGATATGAAGTACAATATTATATCGGTATGTGACCAATCTAACGAATCGAACCGAAACGTCAATTGGGTAATCGACGTAGGAGTTGTGTCCAGGTGGCGAACCCCTATGTGAGAAATCCGTGGTGGCGGCCGTCCGCCACCAGGTCCACTGCGATGTGGCGTTGGCTTGCAATTGCCACTAGTCTGAGTTGTAGTTTGTGAAGTTTGCCAACACGCCATATTGGGCGGTCGGCGGCACGCATCCCCTACCGTAATAGTTGCTCTCTTGTGATCTTATCAAGGTCAAGGTTTACTTACGTGCTATTATCAATGCCTTTCCCTTATCATATATCAGCGGCGGAAAGAGACGTCGTATCCTGAGTTCTCCGTGCCAGATTTATGCGTACTGCGGCTTTATCCCCTCGGCCTGCCCAACTAACTTCATGCCATGAGTGTGAATCGACGCCAGCACTAGTGGCCCCGACTCCACTTTTATGATCATCCAAAGCTTCAACCGGGTTCGTCCGTTGCATATGCAGATTTGTCACAGAAAGATAGCCAAAGGTTGCATGCAAGCGATGTCTTGACGCAAGGGTCACAGTCGAACTTGAGCGAGACATGAAAAATATCAGGGATGGCTTGTAACTTGCTTGTAACCATGTGTGCTACATGCATTTCGGCGGGCCATCGCTCTTTCGCGATCCTCGTGGCCCATGTCTATGGATACAAGGTCGAGCAGAGACTCAGGTACTACGACGACTGAAGGCATCAGCCAGAAGAAACCCGTAACTATGCAAGTGGAACCGTGGCCGGCCATCACCTCAAACAACTCTAAGTCAACGAGTGCTGGCGGATCAAGCATTGACTTGAACTAGCCTTTCAACTACACGCCGCTCGGTTAATTTGAGACACCCCCTGATCTCTTTGGATCAGAACCATTGCTGTTCACTCAGTCCGCATCTGGCTCACCCGCTGGGATGCCTCCCACATTTACTCCACTTATCCAGCTCTCCGATACTTTCCATCCCCGGTACGCCACTGACCCCATTCTTACCCGATACTGTAAGAGATCCCAACCATCATCCGAGCGATAGTAAATATCGTTTCACCAGTGCAGTCCCTCTGTGGGATTGTATGGTCGTGGCGCAGGACGATCAGGGGATCGACTCGGAAGTCACCTGGCATGGATTACAGCATCGTGCAACTTTCCGGTGTCGTGGGTCAACAACAACCAGTCAGTACACGATGTAGCAAAGGAGAAGAGCGAGGCCGTAGAAGTGACACTACAGACTGATGCATGGACAGGTATCAATTCACACCCATCTTGTGATGACGACGTCAGCTAGGGTTGGTCGGTTTGAGTCTTGTGTTGGGACGCAATTGTGACGTTACAAAGGTCCCGGCCGGTCAATCGGAATTCGCCATTATTTTAGTCGCCGTTCAAGTTGGTCTTGAGAATGCCCTCCGCTATGTTACTGTAAGGCTATGGCAGGCCACACACACTCATATGGCTTTGTGGCTCTCCAGGCCGTGTTTCTTCAAACACTGTTCAGCCATTGGCACAACGTTTTAGTGGGTCCCCAGTGGGATCAACTCAACTGCCGTTAATTTCCTCCGTCGCTCCGGGGCCGGTGCTAACCTGTGTACCACGCTCGTAGTACGGTCAAGAACAACTACAACTTCTTCTGGGATCAAATAATCACTTTACGACCCACTGGCAGATATGATCGAGGTGGTGCCTGGTGTCACACTAGCCTATATACAACTTCAGGGATGATAAAAACCCGTCAAGCTGTCTCGCCAATAAACACACGTGGTCGAGGCAACGTCGTGTCATTTCCGATGTCGCATTTGTGGCATCGCTCAAACCTCCACACGAGGTTGCGTAGGGTTGCGTTTGTTGCGTTAGGATCTGCGTTGAGCTTCCCTCCGCCCGTCAATGACGGTCGAAGTCGGAATCTCCACCAAAGGTTAGTTCAAGCATCAACGGATGCGGCACGGACTTACGGGATACTTTGGCCGAACTTTCATCGTGGTGCAGTAGAGGTCATTTGCTTACTAGATCCTGCGGATTCGCGCGTTCCCGCCTAGACTGCGGTATGTTGCGATGGTGCACATGGAGCCCTATTGCCACATGAGTGCTGGCCCATCAATTGTGAGAACCTTTTGGTTTGGTTGTATGTAATCGTGATTGACTTTATGTTGGCACCAGTACTAACTCCACTCATGACCTGGCCCGTGGTACGAGGCAGGTAAACAGGATCGTACATGTCATTGCAGCTCAAGATCCGGAATCGCACAGCCGAGAGCGTCCCGTTCTTGTGACCTGAAACGCCAAGCACGCAAACTGCGGGTCGTCGCAAATTGTATTTGGCATGTATGTATGCCAACCGAGAATCATCTTTTTCCCGTGTCAAGAATTGAATACGATAACCTAGCATCGTCCGTTGTCGTCCGATACGTTTTCCGATGCTGTCCGACGTCGTACTTTTTTTCTTTTCTTCTGGTGTCAGTCAGCCAGGAGCACGTTGGACACAGCAGTTGTCAGAAGAGTGCTTCTTTTTTATCCCCACTGGGCTCCCAGATCATCGTCGAGAACCAAAAATAGGTAAACACCCTCATCCACCCGCTGTGTTCGCGACAATCTGTTTTCAGGGGTTCCATGGCAGCGCAAAAGGGCCGACTTTTCACCTTGGAATCCAATTGAAGCCCGTCCAATGTGATCCGTATCCACGGGGACTCGGTCCCGTGAGCGCCAATGACACACATCCGCAAAGAACAAACCAACATACCCCGAAAAGCAAATCGCCGACATACGGACTCGTCGGTCGCACTGTGCGTGACAGGGCTGAAGCCACACATACATTGGATACGCGGTAACAAGGAACTCGGTCAAACCGACAACGGAACAATACGATGTCAACGTGCTTACACCGCCTGGTATCATGGGGGTCGTAAATGAACGGGTGACGGAGCGTGTCACCGCTTCCGGTGGCGGTGTGTTGCACATGGTCAAAAATAAATGATCTCACACTCGTTGATTCCGCAGCGTGAAAACGGCCACAAGGCTGCTGGTGGGAGCGCACGCATATTTCAGCAACGGAACCGAGCTCTCACAATGTTATGCGAGCCCTCTTAGAGGCGCGTGAACCAACGGATCCTGCCGGCCAAGGCGATGGGTAGAGCTTTACAGGGAAGCATGAGGGGCCCAGGCGCCGTTGCAAAACATATTCTCCTCCCTCAAAGAATGGTTGACTGACCAAGAGGGCTACTCTGCCATCAGCCACGTATGGTAATGCAGTAAGTCGAGCTTCAATCCGGTGCATATTAATATCATCGTCTTCTTCGAAGTTCATTTAGGGAAAGGGCACGTGCGACCGGATACCCCGCAGTCCGTCCATGACGGATATGTCGATTGCGAGCTCGGCGTACATGATTGGGTCTCAAGTTCCAGGCGTCACCGTTAACGGTCAGGTTTTCCGTAGGTATACGATCTTTCGGCGGCCTCAACCGCGTACTTACACATCCATTCCACGAAGTATCAATACCGATCCTTGGGTTCCAAAAATTCGAATGTTTCGACACATCGGGAGTCTGCGCATATAGTGTGCGACGGAGGCATAACACAAAACAGGTTTGGTATGGTGGTGGTATAGTGTAGACAAGCATGAGCTCAATAAGATATGGAATCCAGAAAACAAGACAAAAGTGATCCGGGACGCAAGATTTGGGTATTTAGGTGAGGTTGGAACCGGTAGGGTCTAGTTTTGATGTCCATGACTGTAATTCCTTCAGCGATGGCGTGGCTAGCACATGCGAATTCGCTGCAGTAAACAGCGTAAAACAGAATTGTTTCTACGAACGGGACACATCAGATAGTGAAGCTGACACAGAGCGCCATCCACGCACCCCAAACAGAGCCTCTTTGTCGGTGTCATGCTCGATATTCATGCCATTAAGGCTGATGATACCAATTTCCTCTAGTTCGCTAGAACCCGTATACATATGGAGGTAAGGTCTACAATCCATGTGAATAAGATGCTGCACTACCAAAAGATAACATCACCTTCTAAGGACAAACCATCGTTTATCCCAGGTATCTTTGCTGGCATCTGTGAGAATGAGCAAATATCCCCTCTTCGTTGGGCCATTACTATACGAAAAAGCTCTTATTGGTTTAAGCTTTTAAGCACCTGAAACAAGGCGCACCTGTGTGGCACCAATGTGACAGTAGAATTCAGTTTGACAGTATCGTCACGGACCCGGCTGACTTTGGAAGTAGATACGGCCTTCTCCGTTTCTGATGACGGGACTTGATTCAAAACAATCTAAAGCGAGGGAATTTCATCACGAGCTGTCGCAAAACCAGAACACGGGATTCAACAAACCTCCTCCGGGTGACCAATTCGTTTTTGCCAGAGTGTGATCGTCTTTTGGAGTAATGCATCAGAACCCCATACGCCAGATCCATTTGGAACAGGCCGTGACATCGCACGCGAGGATGCCAGCACAACACGAACAGCTTGTACATCGGCTGCCCTCCTTTCTGTCTTGACGAGGCGATTGTAATCCTCCACCACCGAGATTCCCCTGGCCTTCCAGTTCTGCAATACCTCCTCTCCGCGAACGTATTTCTCCGACGTGTCAAGACGCCAAAGGTCCTGTGGCGAACGTGTCAGCGGCGGAGACAGCCGGACCTTGAATATCGAATTCATTCTCGAAAGTATCTTGCCCGAACTGAGGAAGGTAAGGAAACGATTCGGAGGACGGGCGTCCCGGGTTTGCATCGTCACTGCGATGTCCACCGAGAACTGAACCGGTTCGCTACACGTCTCGACTACCACTGCCCACTGGAGTTGCAGAATGACGCGATACGGATTCGTCGTGACGCGATTCAGCAACACAGAATCGTGAACGCTGGAATCCCAGAGAGCCTCCGAGGTCAACGATCCTGTTCCATCAGGCCGAAAATTGACGGTCTGGTCCGCAAGTAATGGAAGGGTGACCATGGCCTTCGACGTCGAGTCATGCATGCGGCCCTTCGGGTCAAGCAAGCGTACGTTTCCCAGCCTGACCTTCGTGAAAGCCGACCATGGGAGCTGAGGTCCTGAATCGGAAGATAGTTCCAGGAAGATACGCCGCTGTAACCCCTGATGAAGGAAGAACGCCCCTGCATCGAGACTCCCTTGTGAAACTACAGGGACGGGGACGTATTCCCCATCTGCAGCTAGCTCTCGAATTTGTACACGGGCTGCAACATCGTGGAGTTGCTCGATAACGAAATCTGTTTCCGAACGCCGCATCATCTGCGTATTTGACGACTTGTTGTCCGATTGACTCATGGAAGAAGATGGACGTGGATGACCCCGTAACTCGCGCATTTCGTCCCATCTTTCCATGCGTTCCAGGTACGTCGGCTTGATAACTGCGAAAAACTCTATGGGAGCGTATCCTTGTCGAAAGTAATTGATGACCTTGGTAGGAGCGACAACGGAGAATGTGCGCCGAAATTTGAGCTCTGATAATGAATACGCCTCCATATCAAGCACAGAAGACGTGAATATTTCCTCGTTCGTAAGCGACGGTCCCACGAACGAAGATAATCGCACTTGCAGGTGCAAGGCCGCGAAATCGTGGGACGAAAGTCCTTTGATGGAATCGATGCTCAAGAGAAAGCTGATTTTACTCCCAGACGACAAAAGGGATGGTGCTGGAGAGCTAGGTCTTGTCGAGGCAGCCGATCCGGATGTGTGCTTCGAGGACATCTGAATTACGCTAGAAATCTTGAGGTCGACCCTGCAGGAACCGATGGCCTCCGCAGTATAACGGCAGAATATCGGCACCACAGAAGACGAAGAGAGGCGACGTGAAAGGGGTGCCAGAGATATAAGGGCGTTGCCGATAAAGGAAAACTGGGGTGGAGGAGAATCGTAAAAAGGCCTATCAGAGCTAAAGTGCTGGGTATAGGATGGTTTATCGATGTAAGTCGTGAGATTTCGCATTCGTTGTAGTTGTTGCTGGAGGCGATCCAAGGACCAAGTGTATATCGCACAATGTTTCTTGTCCAGAACCTTGATAGCAACGGATGGCTGGGTCGCGGAGGCGAGCCGAGGATCAGCAACATCGCCAAATCCATCCAGACTTCCAATATTGTCCACACCGGAGGTTGGTGCTGCCAACGTGCCACCAGACGCGATGGTAAAATTGTATGACACGTCTTTTCCGAGTTCCTTGCTAGATTCACAACCATCAGCTTTGTTTCCTGGACGGCTCAACGACAATTCCGCACCTGATGACAGTTGCCTCTTTCACAAAGATCGCGTTAGACAAGACAGTCTCAGCCATGGAAAACGAGCGGTGAGCACGCCATTTATCCAAGACCTTTCGTATTAAACGAAGTTGCTTCGCCGTGTAGATGACTGGTTCGAACGCGACAATATCGTCTTCAGATTCTCCGTGCGCACGTGCATTAATGAGTCGCCGGAGTTGTTGCTGGACCATCTTCAACTGGTGTTCCATGTGATCCTTCTCCACCTTGAGGTCTTCGGCCTCATTGGACTCTGAAATAGCCTGGAGACGAGACTCGAGTTGATGCTGAACGTCCTTGAGGGGGCCATCCATATCGGGACTGCCACGGCTAATTCCTGCGTCGACACTCGTATCGTCCGTCGTCGCGTCACTGGAGAACGGCCGACCAGACTCGCTCCACATGTCGTCACGTTGGCTGAGGCTGCTTTCAGGCCGAGTCTTCGAGTTGTGATCACGCATGGTCTTGACTTTGGTGATCCGCTCAAAGAGCTTGTTGATCTCTTCATCGGGAAGGTTGTCCAATGTAGGGTCGAGGCCAAGTCGTGCAAGAGCGGCCTCCCGCTTGGCAAAATTCCAGTCCACGTCAGCATCGCCCGTAGAAGAAGGAGGACGAGTCGAAGGTGTAGCAGCCTCGGCACCTTCGAGGTCGGTAGCAGAGATGCTGAGATGCAAATTTGATCGGGCGGTTGCTCGATCACGTTGTTTTCGAACCTCTTCAGGGTTGTTGAAACGGAAGACGTGATTGTCCCCTGTTCGAGCATCGATGAGTGACGAGTATCCCCGACTGAGCGGGTTCATCAGACGCACCCAGAATGATCCGATAACCCGACCGTAGCTTGTATAACTACAGACAGAGTTTCAATAAGGCCCTGCAGAAATCATCGCGACACCTACCTGACCCGGGGTAATCTGCTTTCCGTTCAGGAACTATCAAACGAAAGAAATCAGATGGCTGCGAGAGCTCCCAAATACGCTCTTACCGTTACGCTGTTTGGTAAAGCATGTAACGTGACTTTACCATCAACGTTCTCGAATGAGCAGTGCTCTTCTAGTATGTTGTCTCCACTGAGTCGGATAGCTGCTGGTTTCTCGCTGTCCAGACGGCCAACCTATACTTCCAAGTTAAGTGCTCGTCAAGGACGTGAGGACCGTGAGCGAACGTGCCATAGTACGACCGGGTTTGAGTTGATATATCAAACATTCGCTCATTAATGGGTCTGTACACCAAGTCATCAACATGAACAAGTATGAAGAAATGACAGTCCTCGCCTTCGTTCTGAGCAGGAAAGGGTCCGTTCAGCATGTGGTACGATGCTTCCGCTATAACAGCTAATCGCACTTACTAGGTTCACTAGATGGGGTATCTAACAAAGTGTCAGTGTAATAGTGGTTTGGTGGTTGCAATATACTAACCTTCTTTGGGGTATGTACGCCGACAAGATTCTTCTCCACCGTGATGCCCAACTCCTCTAGCGCCTTTTCTCGTTCTTTGTGGACTTCCTGAGTCCTCACCAACTTTTCCTCCCACGTCTCGTTCAGACTTTGCATCAACTTTTCGCTCGCTTCCATCTGTTCCTGTAGCTCTGCCTTGGTGACTGTCTTCATCTTTCCGTCCTTAGTCTGGTATGTGACCTTTTGTTTCTCTGGAGGTATATGCGGATCGAAGGTATCTTCACCACTGGTGCCCGCCACACGAGCTTATGGTGAAGTCAGTCGGCAGTACATCACACAGCACCACCCAGCGAATACGCACCTCTGAGCAACTCCAACTCTTCCTTGAGCTCGCGCACCAGTTTCGCATTCGGATCCTCGTTCACAATGGCCTTGTTCTTGATCTTCTTTGCCTGATCAGCATACCGTAGGGTACTCAACGTCTCCTCGTAATCGGCGGGAGAAATGGCCGCAATCATCGCAGTCTTCGAGTTCCCACCCAAGCTGTCCTTGAGCAACCATGTCAGAACCTAGTGTTCGACAGAATCAGGGTTGGAGAAAAGATGAAGAATGGGGGTACATATTTCGTTCTTACAGAATCACGGTAAGGGATGAATTCGTCGCCCTTTCCCTTCTTTCCCTTTTTGGCTGTGTCCTGACTCGCGAGGGCAAGTTGAGAGATGACCTTGCCAAGCGTTGTCAGTGATTTATTGATGTTTGCACCTTCTTTGAGACGTTGACCAGTTGCCCCTGTTGAGTTGGCTCTCTCTGAACCTGCCAAATCGACCAAGCTTGAGGGCGGAAGTCAGCGCAGTGCCGATTTACCAAAGGCGAGTGCGGACCTGATTCGGGATACTTTCTCGGTATCTAGGTTTGTGTCGACGTCATGTTTCTTCATGGTCAACAGCAATGTGAATACGGCGTGGGATCGAGATGAACTGGGGAACTGTGTGTTGGATGCCCCAGTTGGATGCGGAGAGCACAACGTTATCACTCACGTCTCGTTCATGTTGGTAGCAGCGACCGTGCGCGCCTTATTTCCCTCGTCCATGAGTGTCATCATCTCATCATAACTGCTCACGACCAGCTTGGAAAGATCCTCGACGTATGGTCCCAGGCTTGGATGTTCTCGAACGCGCAAGTTGCCTGTGTTCTTGGGGTTCAGGAGGTCGCGTACTTTCTCGTTGTATATCTGTAGTCATCGTGATGTAGAAACGGATATATCGAGAGGGTGGGCGATACGCACCTCGATGTATGATACCTCTACTGTGAAATTGACATTCGGATCCACGGCCTTTTTCTGTTCTACGCGTACAAACAACTCCGAGCATGTCAAAGGTATAATCCCTTTGTCGAGCCCATCTGAAGGAATGAGGCGTGTGAATGAGCGCGACGGTTCGGTTCTGTGAAGCACGTACACCCCATCATACTATTTGACAACCGGATAAGCGGGGGTCGTGCGCATACATGCTGCGGTTTGAAACATACCTATAAGATTTACCAGAACCTGTCGAGGTCTGCGCGTGAACAAGTCTGCTCGAGAGCACATGGCAGCCACCCACCAGTCTGACCGTCTGGATACGCATGTCATATGTCAGCGGGTGAATGAATGAAGGGGTGGCAGAGGACTCACAAGCCAAAATACACGCATTAAATCCCGCGAATCCGTGGTCCAATAGTTCCTTCCCTAGGTCGTCGTACAAGGTCTGTTGTGAACAGTAGCCGGGCTCGTCGCGTGGTCCAGCGGACCAATAACTCTTGTCGAAGCTGAAGGCCATCATTTTTCGTTCCGTAGCGCGCTTGTTGTCTTGGGCGGACCCAGGTTCTGGCGGATCCAGGAAGGTCTGGTTCCCTTGCATCCGGATGAGCGGCTTTGCGCCTCGTGCGAGCTCTGCATGATCAGTTTGGGGAAGAAGAGATGAGAGGTGTCAGAAGGTGTGTGTGCATGCAGGCATACCGCGACTGTTGAGTGGCCTACATCGCACCACGACCTTGATGTTCCCTTCACCGGCTTCGGTCATCGTTTTGGTCGAAACACCGCGCCCCGAAAAGACAAGCTAATGGCTGTTTGCCTCCAAGAAAGAACGACGTGTATGAGAATAAAATGGGAAAAAAAGCAAAGGAGAGGGATGGTTGTAGCCGGATTGTAAGTAGCTGTGTGTCCTTACTAGCCATGTTTGACATGGTGACAACTCGCGTGAAAATCCGCATCTCGGTGCTAGTACAGTACACGAGCAAGTACATGGAACAAAGTGCTGAAAATACGGAAACAGTGCTACTATTACTACGCAATATGTGGAACCGCTATCGAACAGGGCTGCTGGGGTACCAAAATGGTGGCTCACAGCAGATCGAAATCGTCGAGCTAAATTGGGTCAGTAGAAATACGGAAGAGAACGCGGGGAGACTAACCTCGTCGTTGTATGCCATGACGGTGCGTTTGAGTTTGGAGGTGTCTACCCAAGTGACAAAGTCCTCCATGTGTCTGGAGGGTGCGATGAGGTGGGGGGTGCTATGGAGCGAATATGACGTACCTTGTGACGAGAAATGCAGGATCTGTGATTGTATCGGGACCGACACGGACGTGGCCCTGTTCGACAAACTTTGCGGCCTGGGGTGGTGTGGGGGACACGTGGGGAGGAGCGCACGGGAAGCGTACGTACTGCACTGACTGTCTCTGCCATTTTGCTCATGCACATGATGACGGCGAGGCGACGTCGACAGAAGGCGGCGACGGTGAGCTTGTTGTCGACATCGCTGAGTTTTGCCTGTGAAGAGAGGAGGCCGGTGTCGTAGAGTTTGGAGAGGAGCTGGTCCTCCATCTGTGTGCGAAACGGGTCCTGGGCGGGGAGCATGGAGAGACGGTGTGCATAGGAGCGGAGTGAGCCGCAAAGCTTGTTGTACCTGGGGTGAATGAGCGGTGGAAGGCGGGCAAGGAAAAGGCTGACTTGTGGTAGTCTTCTCTGTTCTGCAAGTGATATCTGCGTATAACTTTTATCTCGCGTAAATTGGCATCCTGCTTCCACTGCAGATTCAAAGGTCACTGAGGGGG
Source organism: Xanthoconium separans (assembly GCA_038089695.1). NCBI lineage: Eukaryota > Fungi > Basidiomycota > Agaricomycetes > Boletales > Boletaceae > Xanthoconium > Xanthoconium separans. The sequence continues at coordinate 527 of JBBPLG010000062.1, read as the reverse complement.
TGGTCACTTTGTGTCTTGAAATATGAGGACGTACGGTGAGGAAATCTACTTTTTTGACGAGTTTTTGTTCGTGATGTTTGAGTTTTCGAACCATTTTTTTGTGGGTATGCGCACGTGGCAAAGGGTGTGGGAGTGTGGACGTGAGCAAGTTTGAGTCTGCCGTCGACGTGCTCGTCCAGAGTCTGACATATCATCTCTCCGCAAAAAAAAAATATCACAAATATCATATCTTGCTTTTATTTTTCCCAATTATCATATTTCCCCCGCCGCCCACCACCCCCGCGCCCCCCGTACCCGCCCACCAAGCCGATCTGCGTCGTGACCGCTCCCCCCCGCGACGGCACCCTCTGTCACCCCTCCCCGGCTGTTTCCCCCCGCTGTTGCGCCGCGCGCGCCCTGTCCTGTCCCCGTGTCCGTTGCCCTCCCCGCTTTTTTCGTCACCGCCCGACCCCCCCCCCGTGCGTCCCTGCACTCCCCCCCTCCCCCCCCCCCGCTCCCCCCCCACCACAATATCCCCCCCCCCCCCC
>JBBPLG010000061.1:0-65732 GCA_038089695.1 Xanthoconium separans | reverse complement strand
CTGCGACTTGACGAAACCGTCAACCCGAGCATTTGCAAGAACAGATCAAACGAACCTCGCGTGTCTGAATACCAGAACTAACCGACTTTACACGAGAACGTGTTTGCTTGAACGAACGACCGAGTCTGAGGTTCAAGGACGTACCTCGTTCGGGTCAACAACTATGTCAACGTCCGTTTCTACCTGGGCCACGATTTGCATGTCGTGTGATGGTTGAGAACCTGGGTGTCTTGTAGGTTCATACGAAGTCTTGTCGTCCCAGACGATGACCGACATGTTCGGATTGGACTGACTTCTGAGTACTAGTCGGAAGTTCAAGTTCGCCAGTAAACTGTTTGCGTAGCTGCAGGTACCTAAGCTATGTACAGGAAAAGAAAAAATGTGAGTAACCCACAGCTTTGATATGGCGAAAAACCTAGTCTTGGATCAGTAAGTAAACTACGGTTGGTTCCTGTAATACTTACACAGCGACATGAATGTACGTGTACTGAAAAACGAGTCCCAGGATTAGCTCCAGGAGTGCTGCTACAGACGTGATGAGACCCGTCTCGATTGTCAACCTTGTTAACTTGACTAGGGTGGATTTGTTGCTTGTAAAGTGTGAATTGGAAGGATGGAGCTGTATAGCATATTCATGAGTGATGTTGTAGAAAAAAACGAAAATACACCTACACTTAGCACCATGTAGATTGTAATCGTTAAGTCACACACGACGCTACTTCCGAGCCAAGTCTACCAGATTGATATATTCCAGATAGTGCGACACAATGAGCTGCGCACTCACCACTAGCAAGTAAGGGCGTGTGATTGATGGCAAGAACACATCGATGGGATTTGTGTTGGATGGGACCCTTGGGAGTAGCACATTCTGCGGGTGCTTAGGGCGGGAATTCATAACCAACATTGACCTACGTAAAAACTGAAATATATAATACTTGCGAGTTGAATTAAGGAGAGCTAGGCAAAAAAAAAAATGCTTAGGACTTCCAGCTGTAACTCTGTAGATATGCACCCAAGTCACCATCATAATAAGCAACGGGATCAGGCGAGATTTTCGAAGGGTGGATATTCTCCAACAATAGAAGCCATGAGTCAACGTAGTCACTGCCTCAGATTATCCACGGAGCAGCTGAAGCTAATTTGTCACTCACCTAGCCCTGCAGCGGACATTACGAGTAGGAGTGTGGAAAACTGCCATGTTGACGTTACAAATGAAACAAATACGCCTCCAGTGATCAGTGTTTCAAGTAGAACGATGACTATTACTGAAGGATAGTCAGCTGGAACCCATGAGGAACAGTGACAACGAAACCTAATGTCTTAATGGCTCGTCTGTCATCTGCAAATCTAGTAAAATAGACGTCTAAAATACAAGTGTGAGTGGATAGCTTTCGGAGAATGGGAGAAAAACACACAAGCTTGGACGGCCAAAGCTCCCATCAACGTGAAGCAGAGAGCATATCCGACGGCCTATGGAACACAATGTCACGACCGACATGACCAGCAGCAGTGTGAACGGTAAGCACATACAAATGGCGCATCGCTGGTAACCCAAGAAAATGTGGTGTGAATATGAATCGGGCAGAATATGCATGATTTGCTTTCTCACATAGAGAGTGTACTAAATGGAATGAGTTGGCCATGGATACAAGTTCCAAGCTGGGGACGTACCTCATTATTGACAGTTTTCAAGCACCCAGGTTACTTGTGGTTTCGTCCCAAAGTTCTCGGATGACCAACTTCTTATCGCAGTCTGCGGAAGGGCAGGCGTGTGCCATGATGGCCTTTGTATTTCAAGGCTGTGTTGTTACGCCCACCACCGGGCAAATAAATGTTCGCTACGAGGCTGCCGGAAAAGGCAGGACGGACTGGAGAAAGCCGCAAACAATGAAATCGATCAGCGGACATGGACTGGATCTCGGTCAGGTGGAACTCATCACAGAAACCCGCAAACAATGGCAAACCATCAAAAGTACGATCAACAGATGTAAAACCAGCATTCGACAAACCTGGACCTTACGCCTAGGACGTTCCAGTAACACGCAGTTTGTTCATTCGAGCGAGCGAGGAGAAAATTGTGCTCCACGGTATGCCTTAGGATCTGCCATGGCTTTGGGTGTGGTCAGATAAACGAACAGTAAGATTGTACAGCAGGCAAGAGGCATACGACCATGGTGTATCTCGTCCGCTGTATCAGAGTCAGAGAAGCGTAAAAATGCAGCCTTAGAAGACGGGAACATGCGAACGGCAGAAGCACAAGACATTACTTGAAGTTAATGCTTCGTAGAAATGGAAATTTTTGCTAGTACTTAATAGAGACATGAGCGGTTAATTATTGCTGCGCAGCGCCTTGTTCAGAGTCTGGATCGTCAGATTGGCCAGTGACCGCAGGACTTCCTCCCAGGACATGCTCGGATCGCAGGGCTCGGTAGAACTTATCCGCCAACGTGAAACGGTGTGACAGTGGTTGGGGTGTCTGGCCTCGTGTTCAGTACACGTTGATCTATTGCAGGTGTGTCACTAAGAGTGATAAAATAGACATCTAAAGATTTTGAATGGTATATGGACAAGAAGACTGACTGAAAAGCCGGCTTGAAGTTCTTCGTTAGCAACAGGAAGGAACCTACAGTATTCACACTGTCATGGGTGTGGTGGATCGCTCAGCGTCTGAGAATGTCTCCACCTCTGTCGTCTTCCATACTCCCTGTAATCATCGTTTCAATGAGCCCGCGACTACTAAATCCGCTTCGACTATGAAACATACCTGAGGTGCAAAGACCAACCCTCCCTCTCCACTTTGTCTGTCGCTCTTGGTTCCATCGGACACGCACAGTGAATTTATGAACACTTCTAAGTTGATGCCGTTTGTTGACTCCTTACGCTCAACATATCCCCTCACGTTCAAGTTGGCAAGGAGGGTGATACAGTATATCTGGCATTGAGGAATAATGAATGCGGTGTAGATTAAGTTTGATGGCAACAGGTGCAGCTGTCATGTTGAAATGAGCAAATAACATGCTACCTGTGACAAACGACACCCACCAAGGTAACGGTCAGGAGAGCGAATATAGCTGTCCAGGTACCCGTATTTACCGCAAACACGATGAGGCGTTGTAAAAGTTGCACCGTACTTACGGTCCACCATTTATAATCAGCAAATCTTGTGGAACGACAGATGCGTACCTTGCAGACTTGGAGGCCTTCTGGTGGCGGACCAATAAGAACGTCATGCAGATAGCGATTAAGATGTCTATTCCTGCAGCGACGGAGAGAGCCAAGGTTGCTATGATCTGTGCAGTGGGAGTTGTCAAGGTTGTCATTGAAATGCGAGGCGTCCTAAAGTATATGCCTACCACGAATGGTCTGCTAGCGAGGACGGAGGCGTCAACCACGTGTACGCTGGGAATGAGTGAGTGACATGTTGTAGTCCGAAGAATAGAAACGACGCACCCATTCGCACTATACAACGCTTTACTGATAAAAACTGGTTTCGAATCAATGTTTACTCGTGTGAATGCGACCAAGACAACGTACTGATACAACAGACTAATAGTCAGAGCAAGACCATGTTAAAATTCGGTGCCCCAACTAGTATAGAAATCTCACCAAATTCGACGAGGGCCATGGTAACCTACATATGTCACAGGGTTGAAGCCAAACTGGAACTGCTCAAATGTGCGCTCCTCACCCATATCAGCGGAAAAATGATCTTCTTCCCACTAACTGAGCGACTGTGAGTAAACGGGACTAGGACTTCGATATCGAGACACACAAACGTAGATCCGATAGATGAAGAAGCCTTGCGTTGGTAGAGTAACCAGGGCCTGAACAAATCAGTGACTGTTACAGGGGGAAAAACAAATAGTTACTGTAGCGAGGTTCAGTAGCTATCATTCATCAGTAGAGCCACTAATGATACCAGGTATGAAACTTACAAGGAGTTCGCTACAGAGAATATGAACAAATAGAAAACAAGATGTGAAGTAATCACTCACGGAACGCCAGACTGAAACGGAACTGGGTGTCCTAGTCCAGCCATAATATATTTGAAGGCTATATGAAACACAAGATAAACGGGGCATCCGAGTGTCGTGCACGTCGAAAAACGAACCACCAGCAACACTCAGAGCTTCATGAATTGTATTGATTGCCCTATGATGCGGAATTAGTTACGTCGCGAACATAAGCAAGTTGGGACTTCACCACTGAATTGCTACCTGAGAAGAGAAATAGGACATTGTGTATCATTCTAGGCATTCTCGTGAGTTAACTTACAAACATTCTTATGCGCCAAGGATCGTGCTGATAGCTACAACAGAAACATGGTAAGCTACCAACTTGATGAGAGCACAGAAGACGTGGTCCTGACTGGACATAGTAGAAGAATCTACCATGACGGTAAGACAGTGACATTGTAGTGCATCTTGATGAATGAGACTCACGTTTGCATGCAAGCGACACCGTAAAACGCAGTTGACATGATGGAACCAAAAAAGATGGAACCATATAGTGGACCCAATGGTGGGATAAGTGGGCTCTTGATCGCTGACATGGCTCAACTTCGCTTTCGCAAGCAGGAACTGGAAGCCTCGGAAACAAAGTAAGCTGATTCGTACTCCATATAAGTACGTGGGGAGAAACAGTTGGTCGCGATGGAGCATCGTTATTCCATTGAGCGTCACGTTCGAAGAACTCTGGCGGGGGCCACCCGCCACCCGCCACATGGAGTGGCAACTATGGCATTTTGGCGCTCCAGCCAGCCAATGAAATTTAAACATGATATCCCCGATCGACATCCTTGAGATGCGGTCTGGCACATGCATGGTTAGCGAAGCCATACGCAGTAAATTCATGGCTCGCCACTGCCACATGCCATGTCAACACATGCCATCGCCACTTTAACGGCGAGTCCATGGAAAAACTGTCATCCATTCGTCCATGATTAATGCATGGTTCCCTGAATGTGGCCGTGGCCATTCGCATGGAAATGGACTTGAATGAGTTCTGGCTGACATTGTTGTGCAAGCCTTGAAGTAGATCGAAGATCGACGTTTCGTTGGTGTATGTGATTCCCATCTTCTGAAAGCGGCGGTGGGCATCTTTGGAGACTTCAATGTAGCGCCTGGTATTTTCTATGTCGTTTAGCTTTTGGAATCGTACGCATCTACGGAGCTCGTATTGTGACCAGAGATCTGTCCGGGAGTAGTGGGGGGCTAAGAGCTTGCAGGACCCATTGTTGACGAACGGTTTGAGGTACATCTAGGAGATTTGCGATCGCTAAAGGAAATTTTTCTGTCGTCAGAGTGTTCGCCTCCCAGGGGGCATACTATTTGGCTAGCGAGTCGAGTATCTTTTCCTTCTCACGTCTGTGATCGTTTTTGCGCCTTTGGGAGTCGGAATAGTCGAGACAAAGAAGTCACTACAGTGAGAGTCTCGCCTTGTAACGCCAATGTCGTCTGCTTTCGCAACGGGGTGGCCGTCACAATGCAAAAGCAAAGGCGACTTCGGACTCGGATACACGGAGTCACATGACGAGTGTAGCACAATTAGACTTGTCAGTCCTTATCAGAGTGGGAGTGCCATTCAATTTCTATCTTACTTATCTTTCGTCGACGGTATTCTTAGAATTCGACAAGATATGTAGCTACCTGCATGAGTTTACCAGGCCCGTTTTTCCCGTGAGTCTCTGTTTTTTTCCCGACACAATGACCAGTGTCCAGACGTATTCCGAGTTCAAGCCTCTTCTAAGTGAGCAGTGGCTACTCGACTCTAATTTTTAACGCTCGTCGACGTTGTCACCTTGTAGGTCAAAGCGTCGGATATGGTGTGGTAGTTGGTGCGTTAGCTTGTTATCTTGTAGCCCACTTTCTTGATCAAGGCGAAGGGGTCGGATTCTTCTTTGCATTCATCATGTTGACATTGACGATGCTACAACGCAAATTCTTCAAGTTTTCCCCTACATCATCAGAGGAATTCACTGTACGTCCAATGGTTGTATGTACCTCATCAGTCATTGTTATCACTCATACTTTACAGAGTGCTTCCAGGAGCATCAAGGTCCCTACCCGCCGTTTGTTCGCATGATGCATGGTTACTGAATTTTTCTTTAGCCCGGTCTAGTCTGCTGCGGAATGTTTGTGTCATTTCTGCATTAAGTAACACGTTAGTACTCACATCTCGGTTTACCTTGAATCAGAGTGAGTGCCTGGACATGGAGTGCAACCCTTCTCCAGTCAAGTACGGCGGCATATACTTTTGGTTGGTTTCATTTGTTCCTTGAAATTCAGTTGTTGATCTTGCGGCAGGCGTCAGTGGACCGTGGTGAGCATACTTGTTCCATGGCCCGTTTCAACTGTCAAACTTCGTTGTTCCGAAGGTGGTACGGTGCTGGTGGGACTATTCAAGTTTGCATGTTCGGCATGGTTGCGGCCAAAGTGAAGATGAATGCGAATGGTGCACACACGTTCCTGGAGATAGCCAAGGCGCGGTTCGGAACATCTGCCCATATTCTCTTCACATTCTACGGGTTTGTCTGCATCCTGATTGTTTGCGGGTCGTTGCTCCGTGAGTCCAGCTTACTTTTTTTGAGCGTATAGGTGGTCCTCACGTTCACTGGTTAGTTGGAGGAGCGGCGACTGTGAATGCGCTCACGGGGATGAATATCAACGCGGCTTGTTTCTTGCTGCCCATCGGGATCGCAGTATACGTGATCTTTGGAGGCTTGCGTGCGACATTCATCTGTGACTGGACTCATACCATCATTCTCTTTATCATCATCTACATATTCATTTTCAGGGCTTAGTAAGTTTCATTGCATTGTTTGGTTTGGCATGATATTGAATTCACTGTAGCGGGACGTCCCCTGCAATCGGAAGCGTCTCAGAGCTGTATCGTTTGTTGCAGCAGGCGGCGATCGACGTCCCAGTAGAGGGAAATCAGGATGGTAGCTATCTCACTATGAAGTCCAATCAAGGTCTCGTGTTTGGTGCGGCGAGCATCCTTTCCGGCTTTGCTGGGGTATTCTGTGACCAAGGTGAGCTTGAGCCTCATTTAGCTTGGCTTGTGGTAGACAAATACACATACAGGGTATTGGCAAAGAGTAAGTAGACGAGATCTGAACCGCATGCAACCTAGAAAACAATCCATCTTCAGGCAATTGCCAGCCAACCTGAAACGACAACAAAGGCATATGTAGGAACAATAGTCCAATTGCTTCAGTCACATACTAAAGTACCAAACACATTTTAGATGCTGGGTGGCCTTTCCTGGTTCGCCGTGCCTTGGGCATTTGCCTCTTGTCTTGGTCTGAGCGCTAGGGCTCTCCTCAACAATGTGAGGACTACTTTGTCTATGCTCTCATCGTTGCGGTTAATTGCTATCCCCAGCCAAACTTTCCAACTTACCCTTCCCCGTTGTCTCCGACCCAGACGAGCGCAGGGCTAGCTGCACCGGCGGCAGCAGCAGTCCTCATGGGAAAAGGAGGCGCGATTGCTGTTCTGCTCGTCGTATTGTGAGTAAAGAACATCTCCAGTATATGGGTTCCTCTCAATGTTGTCCAGTATGGCGGTCACGTCCGCTGCGAGTTCTGAACTCATTGGTGTATCGAGTCTCTTGTAAGTGTAGTATCCTCGGAACGTTGTGCACACTACTCACTGTCGTCGGCACGCTGGTAGCTCATACGAGTATGAATATGAACGCTCCTATCTGCTTGCGCTTGCTGACCCTATGCCAGTATATATCGAACGTATTTCAGACCGCAAGCGACGGGCGATGAAATCGTGAGAGTATCCCATTATTTTATCTGCTTCTGGGCTGTCTGGATGGGATGCTGGGCTTCCATTGTAAGAACGCTGCTATTTACCATTGCGCACGAGTTGATGTACGTTGTAGCTCAATGCCGGCAACATTAACCTCGGATGGGTAAGATTTCTATTCGCGTCATCAAGCTTCCCATTGATGGCCCTGTCTAGCTCTATTATGTGCAGTAAGACCCATGTCGTACCAACCGTGCGAGCTAGCTAAATCGTTCAAGGGGTGTGGCTTTGAGCCCTGCGGTTATCCCAATTGCGCTCACGATTTCGTGGTCGAAACTAACGCGTGCTGGCGTATTCTGTGGGGCGATAGGCGGGGCCGTGCTAGGGATGTTAGCATGGATGATTGGTTGCTGGAAGATCTATGGTACGTCGAGATGTTTGTTTCATGATCCAGGCCACTGATAACGTGTGATAGGGCAAATTAATATTCCCAATCTCGCGAATCCGTATTCTGCCGTGTGCAGTGGTCTAACAGGCCTTCTGTTCTCGGGAATACTTACGGTATCGGTGTCCTTGATGAGTAAGTCGGATGTTGCATTAGAACGATCTGTTTGTTTATACGTCGGTGCAGATCCAGCGGAGTACGACTTTGCCGGGACACGCGCGATCGCCATGTTAAGTGATCTCGCCCACGATGCACATGGTCATGAAGAATCTGCAAATAGCGCCAGTATAGGGGGAGCATCTCCTGACGTCGAGAAACAGCAACAAGAATTTTCAAGTAATTCGGATGTATCAAACAACGAGGAGGAGAAAATGGCCCAGCTCAAACACGTCTTCAAAAAGGCATTCATTTACTCGACGATTTTCACGCTGATAGTAATCATCATTGGTGAGATGTTCCATGCTGAAATGACGTCGTGTTAACATTTGTCAGTACCCGTGCCGATGTTTTTCTCGCACTATGTTTTCAGTCGGGAGTTTTACACGTTCTGGACCGCCTGCTCAATGTACGTTCTATTTGTTCATTCATTGGGTGCGGTTCGTTGATCTTGCTGGCACAGTATATGGGCTTTTGCGAGCGGTACGTTCTGCATTATCCTGCCACTGTGGGAGTCTCGCAAGGAAATAGTGACGATACTGGGAGTGGCATATCGTAGTAAGCTTGGAGTACCCTCAGACTCGACATGATCACGTTCCCATTGTCGGGGATTAAGGCTTTTCGGGTGGCCGTAACTGTATCGCAAGACAATAGGGACAATAGAGAGATGTCGCGCTTTTGTTTCCAGCATCACGAATCGTGCCAACGTTTTCGGCTGTTCTTATTGTTTCTGGACCGGAGGCGGGTCCGTGGTTATGAGAAGGCACGACTATATGAGGCAGATGCTGGGGGGTCGATGTCTTTATAAGGCAAGGTTCCGTATAAGTTCATGACCTCCAACTCTTTTGTCTTCGACCAACTGGGCCATCCGCTCGCCACCCCCACATAGAATGGAGCGTATTTATGATGCAGGCTCCGTAAAGCCCTGCTACAGCCCGGTTGCAGGACATCCCACCGCACTCGCATCGCTCTACCATCATCCTCAGACATGAGTCCACTATCCAACATCAGGGCACCCCGCCGTGGTGGTCCGACCACACACATTCCTGCAGATGATCTGCAACTACGTGTGCATGCATCCCGGGAGTCAGAAGTGACCGCAACCCCCACCCTAGACTCGAGAATGAGCAGTACACCCACCCTACCGGCCACGTCACATCACTCGCCGAGACAGTTGCACGACGATGCGCTGGGCGAATTCTTTGGAGGACGGAGTCATCGCACACGGACACAACACCGCGCACCTCCACCCTACTCACCAGATTGGGATGGCGAAAAGCTTCCCGAGTATACCTCGTCCCCCGATTTCGAGGCGGACACAGTCGCACGACACCTGTTCAAATATGGATTCTGTACGTCGTCTTGTTGATATCGATGATCCAAAACTCATCGTTGGTGATCTAGTCTTTCCCCTGTTTTGGGCCATCGGCGTCTACTTTCTGTTTTCACCGATGCGCGTGTCTGCAGATTGGCAGTCGGACAAGACGGAAGAGGAAAAGGCCAAGCTGCTCTCCGAGATGAGAGAGACGGAAGTCAAGTGGGCCAAGCGATGTCTATGGGCTTTACTCTCGTTTTTCATCTGTCTCGTGATTCTCATCGTCGCAGTTGTGGTTTCGAGGCATTGAGGTGGCTGGGCCTCCGCGAGTCTCCTTTTTTTTTTTTCTTCCCGCCTTTTCTCGGACAGTCTTGGGATGCGCTCATAGAGGTTGATATCCCTTTACGCTCGTTTGGTTCAGAATTAAAGCAAAACTTGTATTGTTGGCGAGATTTCTTGAGCGCTCGTTTTACTCTTATACAATACTTATGTTGTATCTATCCGACAACACGTTGTTGCGTCTGCAAGCTGAGGCACTGGCAAGAAAGAAAATCGGTCACTCGGCCCGGATGCCCATCACGAGACAGAATCATCTCAGGCTTGCTTGCTCAGTGCTCGCCACATTGATTCATCGTTCCTCGAAGTTCAATCAGCCCGCAGCTGAAACAACCGTTCGCACTATCATCGATGGTCAATTGTAAGCAAGAGAACCCCACGCACGACGCGCTGAACCAAGCCCCTCATTCCCACGTCTGCCACCAGTCGCCGAGCTCAAAGCCAAGGCGGAAAAAGCCAAGGACACGAGCGTCACCAAAGTGAGCAACACGCGCGACCGTTTTTCGAGCGTACCAGCTTCCCGGGCCAACTGGGATCCCAACTGGAAGCGTGCGCCGCCGCCGTCGGCGCGTGCGTCCGTGCCTGTGTCTGCGTCTAGCGCTGGGCCGCCTGCGCTTCCGTCGAGGTCTGGGCTGGACGGTGCCGTGGTGGACGGACCGCCAGTGGTTCCTCGCCGTTCACGGCCGATGGCGATGGTGGTAGACGAGTCGGCTGAGGTGCCTCCTCCGTATATACCCCGTCCGCCGCCGACGCGCGCTGCGGGCGGGTATCCACCTAGTCACACGACTCGTGAGACGCCCCAACACGCCGTGGACGGGGACATGAAGATTGACTGGGCGAATCTGAGCGGGGAGGACAAGCGGGTGTTCTTTGGGTGGCTGGACGAGTTTTTTTCGCGGTATCTCGGGATCGCGTTGGGTGTGAGAGAAGAGGAAAAGGCGTCTGCAACGTTGCCTGCCCGGGGTGTGCAGGTTACGAGAGCGCAGGTGAGCACGTGGAGATTGTTTTTTTTGATCTGTTCAGGGTCGTGATCAAACGTCATTTAGCCAATTGTGAATACGGCGACGCGACCTCAGATGTAAACGCCTTGTGATGTTATACGCAGTATGTGGGTCGCGGACAAGATAGTACTAAGTAGCAGCTGGTAAATTATCTAGAAATGGGTGCGATGGGACGTAATGATAAAGTGTCTAGTAGTAGGGAGGGATGCCGTCAACGACATCCTGTGGCTCATCATGAAGGTTGGGGCACGTCGTGTGCATCAAGGTCCATTTAATGTGATGATGTGCGTTCGCAATCTGAATGTGGCATCTGGAACAGGTTTTGTATTCTGCGGTCTTCGGTGACGACCTGCAATGCTGACTGGTGAGAATGATGCTGTATAGGGGTAGAGTGGAGTCACGAACGGCAGGACAACCACAATTGGGGGCAGTTCTGTGCATGTGCGACTTGCTGGTTTTGCATCTTTGAGAGTTGCAATCCGTCACTTCGCCGGTGAAGTAACGCCCATGAAAGTGCTTGTCCATGATGAGCATCGGGATTGCTATACAGCATGCGCGACTCGGACTTACACCGCATCCTCTGTAATAGTCGCCTACGCTGTCCTGGAATGAGCGACGAGGCTAGCGACGCGAGATGGAACACGTACATTTCGTGGTGGCACATAATTGTGGAGCGAAGAGTAGAGAGGTCGTTGCTGTGTGTGGAGACGCAACCGACGTGTTTATATTACTTGCGTCACGACCAGCCGCGCTTAAGCGGCAGTGCGGGATTGGCGGAGTATAGCGAGACGGAGGGCGGGGTTTCGAGCATCATCCGCTCGAGTCTTGACACGGTCCTTTTTTTTCTTCATTTTCATATTTTTTTTCCGTTTTATGAGCGGATCGTACCCCAATGTGCGTCATTTGCGTTAGTTCGGGGCAGCGTCCGGATCAAACGCCGCGTAATAATCTTATCCCATGTGGCAACAGCAAGTCAAAAATACACAAAACAATAAATTGGGAGCTGAGTCTGCTTGACGACGAGCACATCAAACCAGCGTCAAGCAACAGTCTGTAGGGCGCAAACCTCGGACGGAGCAAGACCCGGATCGCTCATAAATGTGTACGCCCTTGATGGGCGTTTCACCCGAAAGACAAGTCCAATTCGGAAATGACAGCGGTGCGCCAGTATTACTGGGTCTCATATACCACATCCACCCACATTTCGCAGAGCGCAAGTATACGGCGAAATGAGGCAAGGTTTTCCGCCGACATGGAACCCCGCTAATCGAGATGAGGAATGAGTGCGTAGTTTTGACTGAGATCATTTTCGGGTAGATCGCGTGGCCGTTCCCTGACTATCAGAGAATGTAAGTATCCGACAGTGCAAGCGCCTCGGTCCAGCAACAAGTATCGGTCTCAAAGACAGTCCACGAAGAAGGGCGGGGAGTAAGTATGGGCCGGGGCGCAGTGCGAGGTAATCGGCGAAAAAAAGAATCGTTTCCAGAATTCCGTTTCGAATCCAGCGGACATAATCGACTGAGATGTCATGTCAGAGCGAGCCAACCTGGCTGGATGGGCGGCCAAGTGTGGCAGCGAATTGTTCCGTCCAGCTTATCGATGGCAATCGTGCTTGATAGGTGGGGCAAAGGGTGGCCAGTGGAGGGTCAAGGGCTTCAGATGCGCTCGCATGGGATGAGCACGTTTCAGGGAGTGGCGGTCCACGCTGCAGCTTCATGCCCTCGCGAGTAAGCAAGAGACGATTAACGCCTCCATTTCTCCGACGCTAATTAGGATGGTTCGGAGAGAGATACCCTATCATGATTCATACAAAAGAGATCGTGCTGATCGTGCGTCCGAGATGGCAACAAGGACAATGCGACAACCTCGTGTCAGGACTGGAGCCCACCACACATGTCACAGAACGATTTTGCTTCTTCGCGTCCTAGAAATGACGGACACCGGGTAATACAAACTAGCCTGTAGTAGGATTGCCGGTATGCCGGTAATAAATGACTTACGTAGATACCAAAGCAGCTTCTTGACGCGTGTGAACCGGACTCGGAAGTACCCGAACCCGGCAAAAGTGAAAGTACCTCAAAATGGAAATTTTGATCGCCTCGAGGTGCAAGTCCCTGACCAGGCTGCATCATGCATCATGGCTGGCTAGCAATTATTCACATTGAACGCGTGTTATCAGGAATGTTCTCTGTGGGGTTTCCGCTCATCGATGAAGGAGTGCATCGTGTTCGATGTGCATTCTCGGTTCTCGAGGATTCTCTTCGGTTCACGGTTCACGCCGCAAGATATAAAACGTCGAAGATGCCCAGGTCAGCGATCCTCACGCTCTCTCCTGACCACTATCATGTCCTTCTCGAATTTGCACAGGTCTGGACACCACAAGTCCGGTTCCCTTGCAGCCACCCTCAACAAGAGTTCGTCCTTGTCGGCCGTCGAGAGGACGAGGACGATCTCAGAGTTTGGCAGCCGTCCCATCACTCCCACCGTAGCCGAATCTCGCTCTATCATTCAAAAGGAGGAGTGGCTCGTAGCCGCTCGTAGAAGCACCGAATACTTCAAAAAGCATGGCTCCCCGCTCCCTCTAGTCTGGGTAAGGCCTCGTTCCGTATCCCGTTCTGTCGATGTCGTGATTGACACCGATGTCCAGGTCCTGACCGAGGGCAACCAGATTCCCGACAATGCCGTTCCGTTTGGAGAAGATCGCAATGGATGTACCATGTACGTCGCCCGTGCTCTTGTGGAAGGCGGCCTTCGTGGGTTATCAGTGGTTCATCTGCGTGCGTGTCAAACTAACAGGTGTCGGCAGACATCGGTAAAGCGAGTCCCCAGTTCGCTGGCGCCGTCGTCGGATATGCCGGCAAAGAGCACATTGTACGCGTCTTTCGTTCGGTCATGAACTTGAACTGAGTTTGATCGCAGATTGCCAACTATGAAGTGCTTGTGTGCGCTTCGCAGCTGCGCTGGGGATTCACTCCTGTGGACACCGAAGGCGTTCTTGCTCAGGGTACGGTCGTCCTTGCTCAGCAGCGCGCGCAAAGATCAACGCTCCGAACAAAATCGGATGTGTTCAACATGACGCTCGTCGAGAGTGACATACCGCGCTTCATCCCCGACTGTGTTGACTTTGATAGAGAAGCTGGCCTCAGAAGACTGGCGTGCGTATCTCTTCAATAGTCCTTTCCGCCCTGTTGATCCATCATAGTGAGGTCAAGACCGTCATCGTCATCGACGACTCAATGTCTGTGAGTAGATCTATTTGTAATTTGAGGCGCCTCGTTGACGTCACGAGTAGATGCAAGAGGGTAATCTCTGGGAGCAAGCCCGAGAAGCTCTTGCCGGCATTGTGGACATTGCAAACCAGTACGGATCGAAAGGGGTTGATATCCACTTTATGCATTGGGATGACTATGCTCCAAACATGCTGGTGATTATCGTTTCTTTCTTCAAAGGGAATTAAGGAATGACTGTGATGCAGTCGAGGACAGAAATACAGGCCTTGTTCAATCGAGTGCCGCCCGAAGGCATGTGTCGTTTATGTGCATAGTCGACGAGGCGCTAACTCACATCCCAGGTGATGACACCCCGACTGGTACAAAGCTTGGCCAGATCATCAGCCACTACCTGCCTCTTATCGAGCAGGAGCGGTCCACTCATGAGCCAATTACTGTCGTCGTGATCACTGATGGTCTCCCGAGTGAGTCGTGGTTGATGTATACCTGTTAGCCTTTGCTGACGGTCACGACCCTGCGAGTAGCTGACCAAGACGAACTCGAGAGAGTGATCGTCGATGCCGCGCACCGCCTTGACCGTCACCACGTCAAGCAAGACATGTTTGGAATCCAGTTCGTGCAAATCGGCACAGACCCAGGCGCATCCGAATTGCTGCACATGCTGGACAATCACCTCGTGACGCGTTACAAGATTAGGGTATGTTTCACCGATTGATGAATGCATACGATGAATCACTGAACCTTGGATAGGATCTTGTTGACAGCACTCCATACGACCCTGCGCACGGTGTCTTTGACACTGAATACATGCTCAAAATCTTGCTCGGAGGTCTCCATAAGGACCTGGACCGGGCTGGACCGAACAGCGGACAATCCACGCTGCTGTCCCCATTGGGTCCTTCACCACGTCACTACGAAAGATCGCCGCGCGGTCTGACAGCGAGGCTAGGACCCAATAGTCCTCGTCTTGCGAGCTTGTCGCCTCGACCTGGCTATTGAAATTTGAGATCACGGTCTGATTTGTTGTTGTAATTGTACCGTATACATGTCAAGAGATTATGATCCTGTGAAGCATCTAAAGAGTGTCCTTCCTCGCCGATAGCCAATCCAAAAAATGATGTTACTTACTTTGAAATGGATGATCAATGACACTTTCCCACACTCCTTTTGCGATGGCTAGCCGCGTAGGGCCGCGACGACCAAACGTCGCTTCAACGCCGTCGCCCTCCAACGCCGACGACGACGACACGATGAGCAGCACATCCACAGGCGATGACCAACGTCAGACCCTCGCCGTCCAGTCGCGTTCCCCGTATCTCCACCATCAGGCGACCGCATCGACCTCGACGTTCAACGCCAGCTCAACACCCCCAGCACAGTCGGGCTCGTCGTCGTCCTCCACGCCAACGCCAACCGTGCCGGGGACACCCCGCATCGCCGCATCGCGCAAGCCATCGTCTCTGCGTCATGTCTCCAACGCGCCCGCTTCTTCGGCATCGTCCGCGACTCTGATGGCAGACGCGCCCCAGAGCATCAAGCGACGGCAGTCGTCTCCCGGAAGGGACACCAGGAGCACCCGTGCACCCCGACCCCGGACAACTCCTCGGCTGCCGCACAGCGACGACGTCCCCATTGCACCTGCTACCGCCATGTACTGGTCACGCGCGCCCGTGCATGGGGTCTTGCCGTTCCGCAACATGCGTGCGCACACGGTCACATTGGTCGATAACATCGCCTGGGTGTTTGGTGGCTGCGACGACAAGGGCTGCGCGAGGGACATTTACTGCTTTGACACCGGTACGTGGTTTATCGCGTCTCGCCACGGGCTGCTGAGGTCCTCGGGAAATAGATACGATGCAGTGGTCGCACCCCGAGATGTTGGGCGAGATCCCTCCTCCTTGTCGCGCGCATACCGCCACTCTGGTCGACCGTAAAATCGTTATTTTTGGTGGTGGACAGGGTCCACATTATTACGACACGACGTACATTTTAGATACGACGACCCGGCGGTGGTTTGCGCCGAACTTTCCCGCTCAGTCGCAGCCTGTACCCACAGAGGGACCTCCCTTGCATCCGGCGCCGCGACGTGCGCATACCGCGGTGTTGTACGCTGGAAAAATATACGTGTTCGGTGGTGGAAATGGGCTGACGGCCCTCAACGACTTGTGGACGCTTGATGTGTCCCGTCTGGATGTCTCGCTTCGCGGCGGTGGTGCCAACGGGGGCGGCCTGAAATGGACCCTCATCAAGACCCAGTCGGAGCCTCCACCCGCGAGGGGCTACCATACTGCCAACCTCGTCGGAAGCGTCATGGTCGTCGTGGGCGGGAGTGATGGCAAGGAGTGCTTCTCCGACGTGTGGTGCTTGAATTTGGGTATGGTGCGCGCTTGACCTCGCTTTTCCTCGTTGACGGTCGTGTAGAATCCCTGATATGGACGCGGGTGTCGCTGACGCTCTCGCACCGTCGACTGTCGCACACGTCGACGCAGGTCGGGTCATATCTGTTCATTGTTGGTGGCCACGATGGGCTTTCGTACAGCTCCGAAGTTCTTTTCTACAATCTGGGTGTGTCTTGTTTTACCATGCCGATTTTTTTGCTTACTGAGGGTTCACAGTGAACCTTCAATACGAGCCTCGTGTGGTGTGTGGCAAACCGCCCAGTCCAAGGGGATACCACGTGAGCCTCATTGCAGACAGCAGACTGTTCGTGTTTGGAGGGGTCAGTTCCATTTGTGCTTTTTGCTAGATAGAGCTGATCGAGTTGGGTAGTTCAACGGACACGATGTTTTCGACGACGTTCACCTCCTCGATCTCGCCGGTGCAGCATACCTTCCCCAAGTCATGAGCTTCCGGATAGATGTTGAATGAGGTCTTTTCAAAATTCGTTAACGTCGATTGCATGGGGATCTCCATGCATTTCAAGGGTCCAGTTTTTTCTTCTCTTCACTGTGTCGAATCTTTTTTTTTTTTTCTTAGAGTATATACATCCATACCTTGATCTTGTCATCTTCTTGAACATATGCACGTATACCCAATCCATGTCATTCGTAGCTTTATTGAAAACCATCGTAACCTGGTTGTGTCCACTGGTTCATGCCCATGCCGCCCATCATGCCGCCCATGCCCATATTTCCCATTCCCATTCCGTTGATCATCATCCCGTCGCCCATTCCGCCCTCCCACACGACCCCCTCCGGATTGTCCCCGCCCATCCACATGGAGCCGAGTCCGAGTTGACCCATCGCACCCTGTGTGGGCCCATGAAACGGCGGCGCAGTAGGCATGCCGTCCAGATTCATGCCCATCATGGGCATATTCATATTCACGTTGCCCATGCCCATGCCTGGCATGTTCATGTTGACACCAACGTGCATGCCCGGCCATCCGCCCATGTCCACCGGCATTCCGACGCCCATCCCCATGCCACCCATGCCCATCATGGGCGGTACGAGCATCGGATGGTTTGGAGATGCGTGGTTGGGAGGCATAGCGGGCCGTCCGGGCCGGGGACCCAACGCGACGCTGACGCCTCCACTCACGCCGACACCCACGCCGCCGCTGACGCCGCCACCGCCCCCTGCCAACGGGCCGGAACGCAGAGGCGATTTCGGCCTGAGCGTCTCGATCTCCTGTGTACCGGGCACGACGCACTTGCCTCCGCCGCCGAGCGCGGCGAGCCGCTTGACGACCTCCTCCCACGCGTCTCGCTCCCACGGACGCGCGCCGTCGGGGACGCACGGTGCGCGCTCGCGGGCGAACTCGGGAACGAGTTCGTGTTCGCCTTCTGCGAGGACGGTGACCCAGCCTCGCCGCAACGAGGAACGGGCACGACCAAATATTTCGAGCCGGCGCGTTCCGAGGCAAAAGTTTTCGACGAGGGTGTATGTTTCTGGGGGTTTGCGCGTGGGATCGGAGGGATCGCCTTCCCAGATGATCACGTCTGTATCTGGTTGGGAGGGGGAGAAAACGATCATCGTGAGGACGGTGATCGGGTGGTGGAAGGTGGAAGGTGGAGAGTGTAGTAATAGGGATAAAACGTACCGACGTTGCAGTGTACGAACCAGTTGTCGGTGGATCGTCTTACGGTGCCTTTGATGCCCATTAGGCAGTGTTGTTTGGTCCGTGTGAGCAAGGAGGTCGTGGGTGGATCTGTCTATGGCATATCAACGGTTGGAGATCGGTGCACGAAAGAGAGAACGAGAGAGAGAGAGCGAAAATCCGCGGGGAAAAACTCACGCCAGGGCCGCGGTTGGAGAAGAGGTTGGTTTTTACCCAAACGATGTCTTCGCACCGTCTGTAGCCCCATTTTGCGAGGACTTCGCGACCGCGTTCGAGGCCCTCGCCTGCGCCGCTTCCGACCCACATGAAAATAAAAGAGGGGTCTGCAGCGAGGGATGGGATCGGGAATTCCTGGAGCTCGTCCCAGCCAAAGGAGGACGAGAAGGGGGGGTCGAGAAGGATAACATCGAATTTGAACGGATGGAGCGACGGGAGATGTTGCAAAGGCAAATAGCACGACGGGGCGGCGTGCGTGTCGACCGACTCTTTTTTGAGATTGAGCAGACGCTGTTGTTTGGGATATCTGTGTGTGTGTGTGTGCGCGCGGGGAGACGAGGCGCAAGGGGGGACTTACTCTTCAAAGCGGCGTTCGAGTTCTGCGCCTACGACCCAGTTTTGAGGCCATTCGCCGCTGTCGACGTAGCGCTGGGAGTAATCGTTGCGGATGGTTTCTTCTTCGGGGACGTAGTTGGGGTAACGGGCGAGGCGTGCGCGCTTGGCGGGTAGGAGGTCTGGTCTCGGAGGGTGTTTCGGGCGGGGTGCGAGGAGGGGCGATGACGGAGGCGAGGGTGACGGCGAGGGTGATGGCGAGGGGATGAGCGGGAGCCTAAGCAGGTCTTGTGGCGGCGAAGGGAGGGTGCGGAGGAGACGGCGATTGTTGCGCTGAGCGTCGCGTACGCGGGCGACGAGGTCGACGTGAGCTTGGAGGAGAGACTCTGCCGGGATCATGAGAGACGGTGTTCCTATCTTGGTTATTACCACGACCATGGCCAAAGCGACCAAGGCGACGCGCAAATTTGCAGCGCGTGGTCACCTCAGAAAAACGATCCAGTCGAGGAAAAAACACCAGGAAATCAAGAAAAAAATAGAGAACAGACGGGGAAAAGGGAAGAACAAGGCACCGTCACCGGTCGAGGTCGAGGACGAGGATGAGGAGCACGACGACACACAAGGAATGACCGTGGACGATATTCTCGGGGCTGGGTTCATGGAAAACGACGAGTCCGACGTAGGGCAGAAACTAGAACTGACTACCGACACTCATGACTATTACACAGATCGACATGGACCAGGACGAGTCTGATGATGAGGAGGAGGAGGAGGACGTGGCGGACGACGAGTCGTTTGCTTCGGTCGATGAGCTGGAAGGTGCGTCCTGCCAACGACACTGACCCTCCGATGCCGACACGACACCGCAGACGAAGGCGTCGCGCACATGCACCAGCTCTCCAAGCTCGCCGAAAAAGACCCCGAGTTTTACAAGTACCTCCAAGAAAACGACCGCGAGCTGCTCGCGTTTGATCCCGGAAACAGGGTCGATGACGAGGACCAGGAGGTCGTCGAGATGGAGAGCGAGTCGCCCATCCTCACCAAAGACGTGTTGCGCGGATGGCAAAAGGCGTTGCTCGACGTACGTCTCCTGTATCTAACTTGGCGTCTATCGACATGCTCTACAGCACCGTTCTCTGCGCGCCTTGAGAAAACTATTGATCGCGTTTCGTTCTGCTACACGTATGAACGAAGAGGACCAAACGCTCGCTTGGCGTATCGATAGTTCAGCAAGTACGCCGGTTCCCTGTTTTCGTAGAATCATGTTCATGACTCGATTTCCAGTGTACAACAAGCTCGTCACTACGGCTCTCAAATTTACCCCAGTCATCCTCGTCCATCATATTCCTTACAAAACCCTTGCGAACGGGAAATAGTACGTGAACATTGCACCTGTTGGTGCGTTGTACTCATCTCCTGCAGCAAATCACCCCCGCAAACAACCAAGCAAAAGGCGCTGCAAAAGCTCATCCTCTCGTATTTCAACAATGTCGTCCATCTGATTCCGCAGCTCACCGACAACGAGATGCTCGAGCTCGTCTTTGCGGAAAGCGCCAAAATTCTACCGTATGTGACCACATGTCGAAAAGCTGTCAAGGCGTATCTCAAGGCAAGATCGTTTTATTGCCTTGTGATCCTCTTGTTCACCAGGACGTTTCAGCACTGTCTGGGGGTTTGGTCTTCAGGAGAAGACAGCATACGGATCGCAGCAATTTTGTCGATCAGAATGCTTGCCAACGCTGCTGACACTGCCATGCTGGACCTTGTCATGAAGGTGTGGGTCTTGTTTTCGAGCGTTATTCTGCCAGTTCAGCATATTTCAGAGCACGTACCTCGAGTTGGTGCGCTCGTCCAAGTTGACGAGCTCGCACAAATTACCATCCATCAATCTTATGAAAAACTCGGCGTCAGAGATTTTTTGTATGGACCATGCGGTCGCGTATCAACATGCGTTTGGATACATCCGACAGCTTGCAATTCACCTGCGGAATAGCATGAAAACAAAAACCAAGGTGCGTCGTATTTTTTTCTTCTTCGTGTTC
The DNA here is from genome assembly GCA_038089695.1 of Xanthoconium separans. NCBI lineage: Eukaryota > Fungi > Basidiomycota > Agaricomycetes > Boletales > Boletaceae > Xanthoconium > Xanthoconium separans. Next base: position 44,845 of record JBBPLG010000061.1, on the reverse strand, counting down.
TAGTTGAATTTTATTTTTCTAGGATTCATACCGGCAAGTGTACAACTGGCAGTTCGTGCATTGCATCGACTTTTGGGCCCTGGTGCTCGCCAGAGCGTGCAGCAAGGAAGGGAGCGATCTGAAGCCTCTCATTTACCCGCTAGTGCAAGTGAGTTTAGGTGCGATCAAGTGAGAAAATTGCATGTCTTGTTCGTTGGTTTTTTGGTGACACACACTCAGGCTCATATCCAACGCACGCTCGTATCCGTTGCACCTCCACATTGTTCGTTCGATGATCCATCTGTCGAGTCACACGGACACGTTCATCCCACTGTCGCCATACCTGCTCCCGATTATTTCGTCGCAGCTGACGTCGTCGAGCAAGCCGAAACGATCGACGCTCCGCCCGCTCGACTTTGAGACCAACATTCGCGCGCCTGCGCAGTACCTCAAGACGCGCGTGTACGTGGCAGGGCTGATCGAGGAGGCGACGTTTGTGCTGTCCGAGTGGCTGATCAGCCGACCCGTTCACGGGAGCATCGCCTTTCCGGAGATCACGGTACCAATCGTTGTCTCACTTCGCAAGATGGTCAAGGGCGCGAAAGATGGGGCACATAAGGAAGTGGGCGCGGTCAAGGGGTTGGTGGAACGGATCGAGGCGAGTGCCAGGTGGATGCAAGGGAAGCGCAAGGGCGTCATGTTTGGCCCTGGCAATGTGTCTGAGGTGGAGACATGGGAAGCGAGTCTCAGGGTCGAAGAATCGTCGCTTGCCAAGTATGTGCAGGTTCAACGAAAGGCGAGGGAGAAACGGAAAAATATAGTGGACAAGGTGTGTCGCGGGAGTATATCGGCGGGGGGTGGGGCTGACGATACTGCCAAGGGTGAATACGAAATCATGTCGGACGATGATTGATAGCGATGATACACGCATTACCAAAAAATTACAAGGACACATGTGCAGGGGATTCGCTGCGCATCACGTCCCTGCTTGATACTCGTTTGTAGTAGTAAGATAGGACCCAAACGGACGGGTCCGAGAGACAAAGAACCCGCTATGAAACGCAGGGACGAGCGGTGATGTCCGGGCGCGGTGAGAGTCAAAAGGGATGGCGTTGCTAGGAACGTTTATGTGAGGTATACTGTTCCGAAAACCAACGTCTAGCGTAGTGATCTCTTTCTTATTTCCAAATACCGAAAAAGACGTGATACCAAGGACGACGGATGCCCTGTGCACTCCGTTCGTAACCTTGGAGGAGACGGCGATAGTGATTGGGCATGGATGCGGGTTCGAGGGTCTTTTTAGATAACGGGTACTGGTGCGGTATGAGACTGGAATTGGGTCAGAAGATGATGCTGGTCGGACGCACTCTGTGTTGAACGGCGTTGTCGAGGAGTGACTTGGCGGACTGGACCGCGTTTGGAGTGAGCCGTGGGTGAGCCGCGAGGGACTCGAAAAAGGTTTTGAGCTGGAGATTTGGACGGAATGGGTCTCTGGGCCATGCAGCGGCGATGGCTTTGAGTCGGTGCGAGGAGGGTGACATCGAGGCCGTACCCGTCGCAATCGCGGGTTCAAGTTAAAGCAAGTTGTTTGGCGACGTCCCGATGACTCGGAAATGAACGATGAGTTTCTGTTGAGAACGTCGACGACGACGACGACGATGACCAAGGTTAGAGGCCAAATGCAGAACCAGAGTCTGACGTGTGGGTCCCAATTGAACAAGCGCCGAGTCCCAGCTTCTGTCTACGATGGGCTGTTGCGGCGAACCCACACCACAAAAGGATGACCAGTACACTAACAGGCCACAGACTGTCTACCAGGGCGTCGTCCAGCAGCAGCCCGTACCGCAGGCCCCGGCGCAGCTGTACGAGAAACCGCCAGCGCTGCTCACCTCGCTGTACAGTAGCACACAACCAGGCTCAGTGCATCCGGGCCCATGGAACGCTGCATCAATACTACCACCGCCCGCAGCGATTGCCTCTGGGACGCCCTCCCCGCCGCCGGCCATGACCATGGGCATGCCGATCCACGCACCTGCTTTCCAAGCTGCGAGCGTCTCCGGGTTCTCGCCCACACCGAGTCCGCCCTTGAACCAGACAGTGTACCAGCCCAATCCAATACATGCCCTCCAGCGGAACCTCTCGACCACGAATTCCATGTCCACCTCGGTCACGCACGTCGTCACCTCGGACGAGGGGCGGCTATCCATCTCCATCGATTTCGGTGCGCCTTTTGCCCTTTCGTAGTTTGCCCTCTCTGACCTGGAGCAGGAACGACGTTTTCAGGCGTGGTGCGTCAGACACTCGAATGCGTTTGCGTGCGGGGCTGATCCGATCACACACAGGCCTACGCGTCCTCGCGCATCGCCTCTGGCGCCATTCAGCAAATCCTACACTGGCCAAGCTCGTTTGAAACGTTCCGCAAGGTACCGACGTGTCTCTTGTACGACGAGCAAGGTCATGTGTTGGCATGGGGACTCGAGGCAAAGAACGCGAGCGTCATGCCCGGCACGTTGCGATGCGAATGGTTCGGGGCCGTCTTGATCGTAACCGCGTCTCCCGTTCATCCATGTGCAGGTTCAAGCTGTTCCTCGAACCGCGTGCCTTGCGCGACCAGTCTGCCATCGATCCACGGTTGCCACAACTTCCGGTACGCCAGTGCCGTATTGCACCCTCAAAACAAAAATAATAAAAATGAAACTTGACGTTCTCTTGACAGCCTGGCAAGACCGCCATGAACCTGATCGTCGACTACCTGACTTGTCTCTGGGAGTACGCCAAAGAGGAGATCACGCGCGAGATTGGAGCGGTTGCCGACCTCAGTATCCTCTCCCATTTTTCATTTCTACTGGCAACTCGCTGACGGGCGTTACAGACTCCGCGGACGTCGTCGTGACATGTCCGGCTGCGTGGGACGCCAAAGGATGTGACCTCATGCGCGCAGCCGCTATCGAAGCCGGTCTGGTGCAATCCTCGCGCGCCGGCGACGTTCATTGGCGCGATCGCCTCCGCATTATCACGTAGGCACACTTTTTTTGAAAAAAAAAATAGATTCTGTTTCGTCATACACTCACGTCTATCTTTAGAGAACCCGAGGCAGCTGCAATGCATTGCGCACGGTTGACGGACCTCCACAAACTCCGTCCAAGTCAAAATTTCATGATATGTGACGCCGGAGGCGGTACGGTCGTACGTATATTGTTTGTTCACTCGTGACGTGCTGTGTGGCTGAACGGCGGCCGCAGGACCTGGCATGCTACAAGATTACTGGCCAAGTGGGGCAAAACGGGAACCTGGAGATTGCAGAAATGTGCGCGCGGTCCGGCGCAAACTGCGGATCGCTCTTCCTGGATCTTCGATTCCGGGAGCTCGTCAAGACGCTCTTGGTGGATCACCCGACCCACCTGGACGCAGCCAGTCTCGCGTATTTCATGCACTCGTTTAGTCAGACGGACAAGCTTGCGTTCAGAGGCGAGTCGGACGACGGTGAGGGCTCAGTTGCGTGGCGCGTAATCATGTCATGTCAACTCAATGACACGTGCCAGATACGTATTTCCATTTTACGTGCTTCAATGTGCAGGACCCACATGACCCATCTGTCGGGTTGGTGAATGGCGAGCTAGCGATACCAGGAATTCTGATTCGGCGGGAAGTCTTTGACCCTGTCGTCAATCAAGTAAGTAGGCGACCGTGTGGCGTTGCGATGGATCAACGTGGCTGAACGGAAATTTTCAAATATAGGTACTGGATATGATCGAAGAACAGTCGGGCAAGATCGAACAACGGATTGATGCGCTGCTTCTCGTGGGAGGTTTCGCTGGGAGCGAGTACCTGTTTAGAAAAGTAGAGGCGAGTTGTGGCGCCACGGATATTTTGGACTGAAAAAAAACTGTGCGCGCGTGTGCATGCAGGGCAAGTTCTCTGGCAGGATGAAAGTGATCGCACGCCCATCTGATGCGGACACGGCCACGGTGCGTGGGGCCGCGCAGTACGGACTCTCTCGCAAGACGCTGGTGTCGACGGTGATTGTACCTCGGGCGTATATTATGAAGGTGAGCAGCAGATTCGGACGTGGCGTGTCGTAAGCGGGGTTGGTGGCTCAAGGGGGGGAGAGTCTAGGTCAAGCTTCCAGCGGAACCAGAGGATTGGCTAAGACGGCCCGCTTACATCAAGGACAACAATGCCAACGTGGCGATATGTGAAAACCGGTAAGCAGCGATGCAATTGATATGGATATGGGGACTAGAATGAAGACCGAGCGAATAGACTGCAATATTTGGTGATGAAAGGCGCGATCCTGCGAAAAGGGTAAGCATGAGATGTCGAGATGACGTGGGGGCTGATCGAAAACGGTGGATGGCAGACAGCGGGTCAAGACCAAGTTTTGGTAGGGGGACCCTGGTCTAGAGCGTGACGATGAGGCTAAACATTCCGCCGCAGCAAATTCTCACAGAACACACAAGGTGAGGGAGGGTGCGGGAGAGAGAGGCTGATATGATGGGGCTGAGATTGCTGTTGCCAGATTGCCATTTTGTGGCCGTCCTGTACACGTCCGAGTCAGACAAGATGATGCGGTACACGGATGAGGCAGGTGGATGACACGTCACGGGAATCTCAAGTGACGTTTTATGCCATAGGGCGAAACGACGGAGCTCTGCAAGTGGACTGTGGATCTGAGCTCGTTACCCACGTTCCAGCAAAATGCGAATATGTCGCATCCGAATGGGTTCTACACAGGTACGGCCTTGTGATTATAGTCCGTGAATCACGGCGATGACAGTATTTATTTGCAGAGTTTGAGCTTGGGTTAGAGATGGACAGCGCAGAAGTGCGAGGGGTATTGTTCTACGAAGGACAAGAGTGGAGTCGTGTCGTGTTTGATTTCCTCAACTGACCTCTGTCGTTTGTTGGTTCGTTCGTTCGTTCGTTCGTCGTTCCTTCTTTGAGGGTCATCGTTGTCGTTGTCGTTGTTGTTGTCGTTGTCGTCGTCACAATTCCATGTCAATTTCCGTGCCTGTTTTCAGTCGGCCGTGTCCGAGTCCCGGCCAAGTCCGAGTTGGATGTCCTCTTGCACCCAACACCAGTCCAGTCGCAGTTTATTAACCCGCCCCGTCATGGCACTCACAGTCAAGACGACATGTCCCCCTCCCCCCTCAAATTCGTAAACTGGGCAGAGACGTTCGAGTGCCAGCCCATCGCCTTGTTCGAACCAGAATCAGTCTCGGAATGTGAGCTCGTGCTCGACATGGCACGTAGCCAAGGCAAGATCGTACGCGCGGTCGGCGTCGGTCACTCGCCGAGCGATCTTCCTTGCACGACCGGGTACATCATCCGCACCACAAAGCTAAACCGCGTCCTCGAGGTGCGCAACATCTGCTCCGATGTGATTACACTTGCTCAGCGCTCACACAACCAAGGTCAACGTCGACAAGTGCTACGTCGTCGCCGAGGCAGGCATCACCCTCGACTCCCTCCACGTCGAGCTCGCCAAGCACGGCCTTGCCATGTCCAACCTCGGCTCCATCTCCGACCAGACCCTTGCCGGCATCATCACCACCGCGACCCACGGCACCGGCATCAACTATGGCGTCATCTCCACTCATGTCCTCGCACTCTCTCTCCTCCTCGCGGACGGCTCTCATGTATCCTGCTCACGCCAGGAGCGCCCCGATCTCTTCATAGCATCCATATGCGGCCTAGGTTGCACTGGTCTTATCTTGTCCGTCACACTCCAGGTCGAGCCCGCGTTTCGGCTCAGGGAGGCCCATCAGATGATGCCGTTTCATCACTGCGTTCCACGCATCGACGCCCTCATCAGGGCCGCACAACACGTTCGAATATGGTGGTATCCCGCCGCAGACACCATGCGGGTTAGTTCTGCCGATCGGACTATGCAAGTAAGCCTTCCCTATATTCGGTCATCGCGGCCAGACGCCCTCATCCCCTCGGATCTGCTCTATAGCCAAAGCGAACCACCCCGAACTGGCTCTGGGATTCCTTTTTCGGTTTCCACGTGCTCCAGTTCATCCTCTTTTTGGGCCGTTATTTTCTCTCTTTGAACGTGTTGGCGACCAGGTTTGCGGCATGGCTCGCCAAGAATCACCTCGTCACAGTGGACGATAGCCACCGCATATTCAATCTCGATTGCAGAGTGAGTCGACCCAGTTTGCTCCTTGCCCTACTCTTTTTTTAATTTTTGATTCTTCAAACAGTACCCGCAGCACACCACAGAATGGGCCATACCCTATGCAAACACCGAGCGCTGTTTACAAGACCTCCATTCCTGGCTAGCGCGCGAATTCGCCGACCCAAACGGCTTACGACCTCACTTTCCGATCGAGATCCGCTTCTCGGACAAGGACGACATCTGGCTCAGTCCGAGCAACGGTCAACTGACCTGCTGGATCGCCGTCATCCAGTACAAGTTGCGCCCCCTCCGTCCACTCTTACATTTTTCCGTTGGTACTGATTCTCGTTTTTTCGCAGACCGTACGGCCTCGAGGTTCCGTTTCGCGAGCTGTTTGCGCGCTTTGAAGACATCGTCATGCAGCACGGGGGTCGTCCCCATTGGGCGAAGGCCCACCCTCTCCGACCGGACACGCTTCGTACCCTATATCCCCGTTTCGACGACTTTGTTCGCGTATTGGAGGACGTCGACCCCCACGGCATGTTCCGTAATGAATACGTCCAACGCCACATCTTTGGCAAGATGGGCCCTGAGTTTGGCGGCGAGGTGTTTAGGCGCGATGCTCGCCCACGATTCTGAACTTGGCATCTCTTTTTTTCGTATTATTATCCATAAACTCTATCCTATGGCAACCAATTTGTTCCCTTTTCTTTTTTGTTTTCCTTTCGTTCTTCCTTTTTACTTCATTTATTCGCATGGGGTACATTCGTCTTCTTATAGTCGTCCTACATAGTGCACGAAGCGCAGCCGCACGTGCTCGTTACTTCACAACCCTAGCTGTTGTTTAATCGATTCCCTCACGCGTCGTTCGTATTCCTAGTTATAGTGTCATTCCAAACACATGCGATGAAAATATTGCTCGTTGACTGCGCACCGACTTGTTATCGCGATAGAGCTTGCAACAGTCGATATTGGCGCCGCTCTCCAAGTTGGGTTCTAAAAAGTGTGTGTGCGCAGTGCACGTGAGTGAGCGGCGGAGCGGGTGTGGGTGCTGCCGTGTGGCGTACCGGCGAGCATGGAGATGACGCTCAGCAAGACTTTTTCGACGCTTTGAACGGGGGACCAGCGTTCGGACGCTTGTTCGTACATGGTGGGGTCATCGCCTGGGGCGTGGAGGATGGATATGCAGACGGTGCCGTCGGGGTAGACTTGCATGTGACATCAACGCGAAAGGGAATGGGAACGATCATGATGTGAGCCTCCTGATGATGATGATCCGAATGAAAGGGAAGGAGGGAAGAAGGGAGGGGGGGTGTCGTCAAACGACCCAAAAGTGTGTGTGGGCGTACCGTTTGGATGGAAGAGGGGTGGTTCGAATGTCATCTTGAACGGCGAGAGCGGATAATCCGAGGGCTGTTCATGGCGATGGCGATGGCGATCCGTGTGTGTGTGTGTGTGGGTAGGTAGGTGCGTGTACATGAGTCAGTCAGACGCACGACACCGCTCGGTACCGACGTACGAACGTGAGCTTGGCGACGAACACGCCACCGTCCTGCAACGCACGCGAGCTGAAATGGAGGTGGCGCGAGAAAACGAGGTGGAGCGGGGACGTACGAATGGCGTGTCTTTGGGACCGCATATCAGGGCTTCCCAGGTGAAAAAGTCGGATTCCGAGATGGGACCTGAAATGCGAGCGTGTCGTTGTTGCCATTTGGTACACACGATGTGAGAAAAACAACAAAAACGAGAATGATGATGTAGGCATGCATGTACCTGCTGTAAACATGCCATCGGGGGAACCTTGGCAAGTTGGATGGGTGTGTGAGACCTCGGTCAGTTGACAACGACAACAACAACAAAAAGACCAGGCGTACCACCGGACGTGAGTTGCTTGTACTCTGTCATCAACCGTCTGAGTGCGGTCGAATTACTTCCAGAAGCACGTCCACTCATCTTCCAGCTCGCAAAATCAAGAAAAAAAAAGAATAGAAACTTGTAGGGAAAAAGTCAACGGGAAATGCCGCGCCCAAACCCCATTCATCCTTTTTTTCTGCTGTTCACAGTCCGTCCGAGAGATCTCCCCCTGGATGCAGTGTACATGTTAACCAACGGGACATGCGCCGCTCCGATACTACTTGACTTTTGAACGGTTATTAAAACGACACCCCCCCTCTAATACCAACCTGCTGTCAAAACGACGCCGCTTTCTCACCCCACAACACAGCACGGCCGCATCTGGGGACGCCATGCACTAGAAACACGGGTAAAAATTTATGGAGAAGGATAAAAGTCAAGAGAAAAGAAATCACCGCCTCAGTCGTCAAACTCAAGCTTATCTCGGAGATAAGCCAACCAACGGACAGCCCCCAACGCAAAAACCCCAGATGTGACTTGAAACTCATTGGCCAGTTTAGTCAGCACGCTCCTCCGAGGAGGGATATGACGGGAAAAAATCCCCGGCGTTCATGGCATTGGCCTCCTGGCGTCCTCCCCCCCTGCGGCGAAAGAGCGACACGCCACTCATGACCCGGCCGTCAGAGGCGGGCTTGATCGGCTTCCCTGGGTCGTCACACACATCCTTTGGCAGGACACAGCTTGAAAAAATATGTGTGATTGCAAGCATTTGGAAATATGGACATGGAACGCTATTGCTCGCGTCCCTGTTCCGACGCGCGGTCCATAGCCAATACCCTGGAAATAATTTAGGGAACTTCACGATCACCGAGATACAAAATTATCAGGCATCATCCAGAACGAGACGTGGTACGACGTTCATGGCCATCAACTGCATGATACACTCGTGTCAGCAATCACACACATTTGCCCGACACATCGGGTCGGAACTGACCTCCTGAAAGAGCAACTTGGCCGCATACGGAATCGTCAGCGTCGCCATCTTTTTAGAACTCTTGCAGTAGGTACACCATCCGTGGTAGCCCATCAGGCCACACTCTTGGCACGCGTTCACTTCAAACTTGTCTGACGAAATCATCAGCCGCTCTAGTAGCAATTGTGTGGCACCGTAGCCAATCAGGCAGTCCCGCTCCATTTCGCCAAGGCGCAATCCTCCTTCCCGCGATCGACCTTCCGTGGGCTGACGCGTCAGCGTTGCGCGCGGCCCTCTGTAATATCTGAGTAAGCAAACGGTTGGCATGGTTATTCTTAGGAAGACCTCGGACCTTGCGCGAGCGTGCATCTTGTCCAGCACCATGTGTTCTGGTTCCGACGTGTGGCAGGTTTAATGATCAGTGGCGCACCTGGAATTAAGATAAACAATGTTCTCACTCAATTTCTGCGAATGAACAGGAACCATGAGCGCCCCTCGGGCCGACTGAAAAAAGGGACAATCGGACACTGTTACCTGATAATAGATGGGCCCAAAGTAGACATAGGCTTCCATTGCTTCCCCGGTAATGCCACTTGTGAGCATGTCCTTGCCAGCATAATTGAACCCGTGTTCGATCAGGATCCGAGACATGTCCTCCACCTAATGGGGCTGCCCCTGAGCTGGTCCAACGAGGATACTCCGATACGACGTGCCTTGGACCCGCCAAACGCAGTGCCATACTGAAGCTTTCCGCATAATACACCCGCCTGTAGTCAGGGGTCAACCTATACCGGGAGCACAAGACGAGCAATCGATGACCTTGCCAGCCAACAGTTCAATCATCTTCCCAACCGTCATGCGTGACGGGAAGCCATGAGGATTCATGACAGTGTCTAGAATGATGGCGTTAGCGCTATGGACTACCGGCCCGGACATTCCCTACCAGGACTAATTCCTTGGTCATTGAACGGCATATCTTCCTGATTCACGATCAATCCACACACACCCTTTTGACCATGCCGCGAAGAAAACTTGTCTCCCAATTCCGGCCTCCGTGTCTGCCGGATCAATACCTTTATCAAGGTCTGGTCGTTTTCGGTGTCGCTAATCATCACTTTGTCAATGTATCCCGCCAACGGTGATTTGTAAGTCATCGGCGTATTTTTGTAAGAGACTGTGGCGGCCTGCCCGGTGAACGTGTTGTCGTTGGCGTTCGTCGGCGCTTGCTTATTCACGTACACGTCCCCCGGGTCAACTCGTTCCCCAACGCCGGCGAGACCGTCCATCTGGATGATATCATACTTTTTTTGAACCGTGCCGTTCTCGTCAAGTGGGGCGTCCGCGAGCCGGTCAAATCTACGGTCAAATCCAGAAATTGCAAAATACCTTGCCCCAAGAGGAAAACACACTTACGTCCCATTGGGATATTTTCGGATGAGCGTCGCATTCTTGCGCAAAACTTGACATCGTCCATAGCCACGGTCCAGACTAGCCTAGAGCAGTGCGTAAGCGTACGAATCAAGAAACGGAGAGGCGTGGCAGACTTTATTCAGGATCAGCGCATCTTCGATGTCATACCCAGAGTAGCTCATGACAGCCACGATTGCATTTTGACCAGCGGGTAATCGGTCGTAGCCAATCAGTTCGATCGTCTTGGTTTTCACCATCGGCTGTTGTGGGTAGACAGCCAAGTAGAGAAGCGTGTCGATCCTGTTGAGCTGGTTGTAACCAATCGCGCCAATCGCCTGTTTACCCATGGCACATTGATAGGTGTTACGCGGGGATTGATTGTGGTGTGGGTAGGGAATCAGTCCAGCAACAGCGCCAAGGATGGTGAACGGTTCAATCTCCAGATGCGTCGTCGCAGCAACAATGTCCGATTCGTACAAGGCAATGTACGAGTCGTTCTCCTCGTTGACATCAAGATACTCGACAAGGCCATGCCGTAGAAAGTCATCGAATGACATCCCTCCGGCTTTCAATTGCTATCCATCCGCCATCATTCAGTACAGGCATTAGAAGAACAAAAAGGGCACCGACGGTGATATGTTCTGACGTCACTTTCGGCACTCCGTTTTCCACAATGATCATCGGCCGACATATCCGCCCCCCATCGCTCGCGATGTGAACGGCACGGTGATGGTGATTGACGTAGACACTGACAAACTCACTGACACGACCTGCCCTACGCAATATCCGAAAGTTGGCGACAAACCGGGCAGGGGATCGTGTCAAACCGACGATCGTTCCGTTTACGTTAACGACAAATGTATGAGGACCGTATATCTCCGTGCCAGTGGACAGGCGGATATCTTTATATCATGCCCTTGATAAATTTTTTGAGTTGAGAAGATGCTGATTCGGGACACACCTTCCACTCCGAGCATAAAAGCTAACCGTATTATGGGTTCCTCTTCCACATCCGTAGTGATATGTGTCATGAGCGCAAGATTTTTTACGAGACCGCAGGCTTCTCCTTCTGGGGTATCGCTGGGACAAAGCATACCCCATTGGCTCGGCTGCAAAGCACGTGGTCCGCTGACTTTGCGAGTCTTCTCAAATTGAGAAGAAATGCGGGTCATCATTCCGAGCGCAGATATGAAACTCAGCCGGCTAAGAACGTGAGTTACACCGGCTCTTTCCATCTTGAACCGTTTCAGAGACCAATTCCCAGTGGAAATCGCGCGCACGAAACCCGAGGTGATATGATCACCCTGAAACTGCATGGTGTTGAACGCGTCAAATTCGTTCGTTCGTGAAGGCTTTTTCAGGACCTTGTCAATCGCAGACTTGAGATTGGCATTGAATGTTTTGAACAGGTCTTCAAAGAGGAGTGCCAACAATTGACCGGCGCTTAAACGAGTTTTGCGTGAGTATCGGAATAAGGGGGGGGATTTCGGGGGCCACGTACAGCTCCAGTCGCTTGTTACCGACGTAGTCGCGATCGTCGACCATTTTTTCATCGTCCATAGCCATGAGAACGCGCCGCGTCATGGTCGCGACGAAGATGGCCTTGGATCTGAAATCAAGGCCAACAACCGGCACATGGGCCAATACGATCGTCGCCAGCGCTTCCAGGGCCTCTTCCCATGCTGGTCTTCGTGGACCGACAACTTTGCGGTTGATTTTCACTCGAGATCCAATCCATTCCAGTGCTTGATGGCGAGTAAATACACCGAGCTTGGCAGCTTCTTCCAAATTTGCAGCAAAGGCAGACTTGTAGGCGTCCGTGGTGCCAGCAGTGAGCAAAAGGATTTCCTTGTCCGACTGAACACCGAGCGCCTTGAGAGTGATGACGATGGGGACGTCTTCGTGAATGGAATTGTGACGAAGATAAATCTTGCCCTTTTTGGTAGCTACGTAGGTTTTGGACTTGAGACCTCCGTGAGTTGAACTAGGTGAGCAACAGATGCTATGAGGGATAATCCGGTAGTAAGATGACGGGTCGGGGCTCACGAAGTGCAAGAAGCCTGAACGACACCCTTGACGTGATCCGTTTCGACGATGATTCGGTTCTTACTCAGCTGTTCTTGGACGAGGATGACCTTTTCCGTGCCCTTGACGACAAAATAACCACCGGGATCAAGCGGACATTCGGTCATGCGGGCAAGTTGGGCTTCGGATCGCCCGGTCAGGATGCACTTGTTGCTGCGCAGCATGATGGGCAAACGGCCAATGTTCACGTTTGGTCTCCGCACGACGTTCTTGCCGCGGGTGTATTGAATCGTGACGAGGATGGGTGCACTGTAGGTTATGTCGCGCAGCCGGCATTCGTGTGGGGTGATGCTCTTGTCGATGGCGTCCAGATCGGTGCGGTCCGGGAAGCCAACGTGAATGTCCGTGTATTTGAGCCAGAATCGGGGATCGACGTCGGAAGTGACCTTGCTATTGGCTTTGACGATGTTCTTGATGTCGGTGTCGACAAAGTAGTTGAACGAGTCGATGTGCTGCTTGACGAGACCCTTGACTTTGAGAAAGGCGGGCAACAGGAGCCATTTGTCCTGTTGAACTTGGCTGTCACGGTATGCGCTGAGATGGACAATGTATTGTGTACGCACCTCGACGTTTTTAATCGGGTCAGCGAGACCCAAACCGCGCCAATTTGTGCGGTTGAGTTGGAGCCATTCCTCGTCTTCTGGGTCGACCGCCATCGGTTAGTACTAGTTAGTAGTAGAGGCGGGATTCCGTAATTGAAACTGTCATGGACCCTTGATCTAACCCTTTTGTGGCAGGTGCCAATTCAAAGAATGTCCCATGGTCACTACTGCTCAACTGTCCTTTCTAGAAGATCATCCTTCTTATACAATGTTCCCTGAGAAATTCAGTAACGAGATTCTTCAATTCGACAGGGTCTTGAACTTAACTGAGCAGGTCGATAAATACCCTCGAACAAGTCTCTCGCAGAGCTCTTAGCACCCAGATGATCTTCACCAAGACTCCCACTTTCTCTTTGGAATATCTCACGTCCGCGCGTACCGTTCAGTATCATTTGGGTATGTCGTTAATGTCACGTCCTCCCATGCTTACCCTACCTCAAGTGGCCGGTTGTGGTTTCATGATCTGGGATTTCCTTTTGACATTCGCAGAGGAGAGGGAATACATATGGCGGTAAGATCGAGATTACAATCGTGTCACCTTGAATTGACTATCGACAGAATGCGACGCTCCTTGTTCAAACGGTTCTACTTTTATTTTCGTTATTTTTTGCTGGCCGTGCAAATGTAGGCGGTTGTCAGCAATCATCCCCACCAGAGTGGCTAATTTCATCATAGATTCCATATTGCTATCTCCCCAAACTTGTCGTCGGGTCGCATCCCAGATTCCTTGTGCATTATATGGTATCGATACATTGTATGCATTGCGCAAATCTCGATTTCTACGATTGATACTATCCTGGCTATCAGAGGTAAGCCCCGCAGATTCTACAAATCCAGCTTTCCAACGCTGTTTGCACCAGTCTTCGCCCTATTCAACCGAAACCGCAAAATTGGCGTCTTCCTTGGTAGCCTGATCCTCCTAGAATCAGGCTTCGCAGTAACCCATATGATCAGATGTCCTGGAGTGCAGTATTTCGAGGCCTGCTTCCTTCTTAGGCCGCAGAACGACCTTGGAAATGTCCATACGTAAGTCTTCTAACGTGCCAATCCATCTATTTTCACGTTGACGTGGTACCTCAGGATCATTGTCATGGCCGTCCAGAGCATCATCATGTGTTTGCTCACCTTCAAGCATCTAGTTGGCGGTAGACTAGGACGGGGAAGGACGCCTCTTTCATCGTTTCTTATGAAAGATGCTACGAGTAATTATGTTCCTGTCTTTTGTGAGTTTGCCCTGCAAACCATGGACCAAGCGCTGAATTCTAGTGTGCACTGTACTAGTGCTGTGCGGTGCCACTCTAGCATTCCTTGGGTTCAACGATCGACAGGCGGTCGTTATTTTCTAGTACGTCTTATGCATTCATCATTTACAATTGGATTGACGAGTCGATTCAAGTTGGTCGACACCATTGTATTCTGCCGTTGTGAGCGTTTCCGATAGATCGCAATGTGGTATAAGAGATCTCATAACTCGACACAGGGATGTCGGCTCATTTTAAACATGGAACGCTTCGCAAGAGGTTATCCCCCAGACGAGGAGATCATGCTGACGAGCCACATTACCCTGTAGCACTGTATCTCTGCAACGTAAGCTTTTCACAGAGACAGGAATACATACGTAGTTGGAATAGCGGGTCCGACAGCGTAAGCGATGTCCGTGAGTATTAGGGACTCCCATGAAGCGAGTGTTTCACGATTGAATTTGATTATAGGTGAGTCAGTTAATAATGCCTTTCAAACACCGATCAGCACGGCTGGGGGATGAATCCAGATAACTTGTGCTGCGCCGCCAAGGCTGGGTGTTTCGTTTGAAGGTTAGTCCAAGGGTCGAGAAATCGGTGTTAAATCTCCGCATCCAACTTGAGAAGTTGTACACTCATCAGGTCATCTGACAGTTGCTCGTTCACTCGCGTCCAATGGTTTGTACATGATGGTGGACACCGCTTGGTCCGCACTCGATCAAATGCTGCATTCCCTGCCATTCCCTGGTGAGAGGTCCAAGCGAACTCCCACTATGGAGTTGTGCACCACTCCATGCACAGTTGCAGGTTCGTCGTATTCCACTCGTTATCCCAGGGCCGTCTTCCATCTCCCTGCAACCAAACTTTATCGTGGTCTGACGTGGGAATGAGACAAAGCTGACCCTGGTATCGCAGGCCTGAATGACCATGATACAAAGCCCACTCATAGACGCCTTGAGACTCTTTCGCAGTCGCCCTGAGCTGGCGTCGTCCCCCCTTTCGCAAGGATGTCTACAAATGGCGCTGACTATGTGGTGATGCCTCCCACGTATGCATCTGCCATTCGCCACGTGTGTTACCACAGCTGTATGTCTTCCATGGCGTCAGTGTTCGCGCGGTGCTGAGACCTGTCACCAGTCGCCTCGTTAACCTTTCTTGCCTGGGACTCTTTGGTGTCGTTGGAAGATGAAACCAAGTATGTTTGGACGTGCGTGATGAGTCTAGCATTTCTTCCCGACGCTGTCGTGACGTTTTACAGTATGCGAAACAAAAGTCCCTTCAAGTGGGGTTATTTATTTCTTCGCTATGGCGTCATACTTGCGCATATGTGAGTACATTGCAGTATCTCGAGGACATTGGTCTCTGATGCCCATCTCAGTACACACAACGTCTTGGTCGAGAAATTGGCAAACGGCAGTAATCCTCCCACACTCTGCAGGATGTGGATCGCCTATGTCGTCCTTTTCACACAAACTATACAAACCTTGCTCGAGCTCGTTCTGGCGTCTCGTGGTAAGTCAAAAGCGGTTGCTCTACCAAAATGCACTTCGGTTGGATGGATTTGACAGTGTTTGCATTGTATAACCGATCCAAGAAGGTCGCGTTCGTACTGCTCGTGTTGATCTTGGGGGAGATTGCAGGATCGGCGAGAGTACTATGGCTCTGGCATGGATCGGGATTTTATGGAACGTGCCTTTTACTGTCGTTATCCAAAACGGGCATGGAACAGAGGTGAGTCCTGTTCCGCTGTCCATCACCTCCCCCATTGTTAGATGATCCGCTTAGCATAATAGGGTTCTGTGTCCATTGCACGCTGATTATCTTGACAATCTTCAAGTACTTCGTTGCGCTTAGAGAGGGTTGGGGGAGGTCTCCCCTTGTATCCCTCGTGGTTCGTGATAACAGCACCGTTTACGTTTCAGTCATCTGTAAGCGTCAATCGAATCAGCCAGCTCAGTGCTCACTCGATCACCCAGTTTTGCTCGCATCAGTGATCCTTTTATGTGGCTTGGAGAATGAGCGGGGCGTGACTATTTTCTAGTCCGTCTTTTTCAGTCTAGTCTCGCTATATGCCGCTGATTTTTCGCTATTTAGCTGGGCCACGGCTGTGACGAGCATCTCGGTATGACCAAGATCACTTCTGGGGATCTGTTGCTTCATACCATGATATCTAGGCGGCGCGCATGATTCTAAGCATGGAACGCTTTGCAAGACAGGAGCGTTTGATATTCCCTCGCCAGGCGCTCTTCACCACCCAATTTACCATCGACGCGTTGACGTCCGATTTGGAGCCGTGGGGCCACGACATTGATAAATCAGCGCCCTAGTCTCTTGGTGTTATGAACGTCATGAACGTATGTACTGGCGTCTGGTGCCATATGATGGTTTTCGGTGTTGTATGCGTCGTTGGGATTTCTATCCTTGCAGTGCGTCTATGATTATTCAAGTTGTAGCCTAATCAACGTTTTACGACAAGTCTACCAATGAGGACAATCCTCGCTCAGATGTCGAGGTAGAGAACAGCGTAGAATCCATACGTTGGGTGCATATATGTGTTCCCTATCGTCGCCAGTGCCCATTCAACTCCCGGGATGATTCATCCGACATACTCTCAGAAGATCAAGATGACGCATGACAGTCTTTGATCCATCGATCACCCACGAAGGTCCCGACCAACAACCACAGGGGCAACGGCGAGAATCAAGCAATCTTTGAAACACCTCGAGCGCACTGTGTTGAACGCCTGAGTACATCGTCGTCTTTGTGAAAATATGCACCCAGTCTTTGCTTGCATCTCGGAAATACGGGCTCTGGTGGATCACTTCGTCTTCGAACATGATGTTCAACGGAACATTGTAGGTTTTGTCACTTGAGCTAGGCACTACCTTTGTATTGAAAGGTTGTTATGAGCTATTTGTCAGACGACGGGATCTATTGAAGGGGCTGATCGTGTGACGTGGTAGATCCATCCAATATCCTACCACTCTGCCGTGCACTGACATCCATGGAACATCTTCCCCGTGTAGTACATAGTATGTCTTGCTTAATGGCACTACGAAATAGGTCGTATTGAGGATTACCCTTGGAATATCATAGCCAGTGGTGCCTATTGATTCGCACGATCACGTTGATGACGGAAAACAACTCCTCAAGGTTTTGACCAAAACCTTCTCTCTCTCTCCCATTCCTTCTACCTCCAATGTCGCGCTCGCCAGCACCACCGTCCAATACGAACTCCCTTCTTCTTCGCCGTCAGCTTACGGAACTCACTAAGCGCCCAGTCGAGGGCTTCTCCGCAGGTACGGGCAGCGTCCCTTTTTCGGGTCGATCTCCAACGGATCCCTGACAGAATTATGGGAAAAGGACTCGTTGACGATAACAATCTGTACGAATGGGAAGTCATGATCATCGGGTTAGTTCTTCCTCTGGGATCGCCGCAACAGTCCAACTTGCTGATCTCCTCCAAAGCCCACCGGACACTCTCTAGTGAATGACTCTCCTGTGTCTGCACGCGGTCTTGCATCTGATCTTCATCTCTCACGCAGCGAGGGGGGTTTCTTCAAGGCCCGATTGACCTTCCCGCCAGAGTATCCTCTGTTGCCCCCCAAGATGAGGTTCATCACCCCGATGTGGCATCCGAACAGTTGAGTCATCTTTGACACAAGAAGCCATCTAATCCTGAGATGTCATACTAGTCTATCCCGATGGCGTCGTCTGCATTTCGATCTTGGTAAGAAACGTGCGGAGTCATTCAAACTCAGCTTATCGTCTTGTGGTCAGCATGCGCCTGGCGACGACCAGTATGGTTATGAAGATGCGGGCGAACGATGGATGCCCGTTCATACAATTGAGACCATTGTGCGATTGCTCTCCAATGCACCGATTGCGACTCATTCCGGTCCTATAGCTCATCAGTGTCATCTCTCTCTTATCTTCGGACACTCCCAACACGGACAGCCCAGCCAACGTTGACGCAGCCAAAGAAGTCCGCACTGATCTAGCTGGTATGTTTCTCTCCACACTTGTGGACACAGCAACTCACGGATAGGGTTAGCGTACAAGAAGAAGGTGCGACGGTTGGTGCGACGTTCTGCAGAGGAGGGGTGCTAGTCGATCGTTGTGTTTCCCGTTCATGCTGTAGTATATGGTCCCCATCGTCTTCTTAGTTGTGCATCTAGTATTCTGTTTTACCGCTCGGTCCTGAATGTCTCTGATTCACGTGACCTTGTGTCAAAGGCGTTCGAGTTTTGCCTTTTGACTGTTTTTCACTACATTGCTCAATCCCGCCAGCCAACTGAGCCCGTCCTCCTCCTCCACAGAAACCCAAATACAATGTCTGAACAAGCTGGCGAGGCAAGTCCGTCCAGGATTTTCCGTAGATCTGACCGTAACCAACATAAATCCCAATCTCCTTGTATGTCGAACGTTCGATTGGCTTTCGTTTGTGACACTATAGGCCGTGCCTGCAGCGCAAAAGGGCAGTTGGACCTCTTTTCTCAAATCGTTGGTCAAAGATACTTTTCGAGTGGTCTGGTATGCTAAACGTTGTGTCTTGATAGCCTCGCAGGTTTTACGGGGGATCTATCCGCCCTAACTGCCCCACCCTTCATCCTGTCGCCTACTTCGCTTACTGAATTTCCCGGTGTGTCTTCTCCTTGCATGACATCGTGATTAAACGCTGATTTCCTCGTAGCCTATTGGTGTGAACGCCCGGAGTTGTTTGCTCGAATCGCAGATGGCAAAACCCAGGAAGCTCGCGCGTTGGCTGTGTTGCAGTGGTTCATTGTAATGCTTGCCTCATGCCCTTTCTTTTATTGAGGCTCACCTTGACACCCTCTAGAGTACCCTCAAAGGTCAATATACCTCACGCAATGAATCGATGGGATCGGAGAAAAAGTTAGTTTCGTTCCTTGTGCATCTATCCAAACCTAATTGTGGTCCAGGCCATTGAACCCTGTGCTTGGAGAGTGAGTGTCCTCTAAAGTCTGAGGCGTGCATGCTATTGACCACCCTAGGTTGTTCTACGGCTATTGGCCGGAGACGAAGGAACGAGGCGGCAAGACTACCCTAGTTGTCGAACAAGTCTCACACCACCCGCCCATCACTGCTTACCACATTGCAAACCACGCCAAGGGTGTTGTGTTGAGCGGCCACAATGCCCAAAAGACAAGTTTCAGTGGTCCGTAGCTGGTCGTGCTCCTTTTGCGCATTCGCACAACGGCCTGACACATAGCCAGGTGGTAGCATCATCGTTAAGCAGGTTGGACATGCCATCCTGACGGTTTCCCTACCATCTGGTGATAAGGAAGAGTATCTGATCACACTCCCGCGTCTGCGTATCGATGGTCTCTGGTATGGCTCTCCTTACATCGAGCTGGTCGACACGAGTTACATCCAAGCGTCGAATGGCTGGCTATCCGTCGTACGTTTACTTTACACGTCGAGCATACATGCACGCTCATAATGGTGTTAGATCGAGTACAAGGGCAAGGGATACTTTTCTGGAACTTCCCACTCATTTAAAGCGACCGTTTCTCATCCTGCACACTCCTCTGAGCGTGTTATTCAAGGAACATGGCATACCACGTCCACGGACAAATCAACTGGTACCACGTTTCACGATGTCACCACTCCAAAAGAAGAAGTCACTGTTATGCCTGTCGAAGAACAGAGTGAATGGGAGAGCAGACGCCTATGGCATGCGGTTGCCAAGGGCATCAGGGGAGGTGACTTTGATACCGCTGCAAGGGAGAAGAGCAGAATAGAGGTACGGTCTCGTCACTTTGACTTCCGGAAGCTGATGATGTCTTGTTGCAGAACGAGCAAAGGCAAAGACGGCGGGATGAAGCTACTGCAGGGACTACGTGGGCTCTGAAGCATTTCGAGCACATCAATGACGACCCTACATGTAAGTCTGTCGACCCTTTAATCCATCAGCCCGCTAACCCCTCTTAGATGAACGTCTCGCAGAGTTGTTCTCTGGGAATCCAGCCACGGAGGACGCGTACGTTTACTTGAACAATGGCCCATTAGCGTAGCGTGGCGCAGTCCCTTCGCGATTTGAGGATACGTCGTGGCTGCAGCGCACACTGTTAGATGGCTGCATTCAATTTTTTTTTTTTGCTTAGCCCTAATGTTTCCATATCCAACGAACAATGTTTAATTTGTTCTTTCTCCTCCAATTCGAAAGACTATCCGTCATCGACTGTGTCAATTCGTGCTGTGTCGGCTCTTTCGCTTCTGCGACTACCTTTGCCAGCCCGCCACCGTGCGTTGGCAACCTCGACGTGATCGAGTCTCTTACGCTCGATTATCGGGACGTATTTGACACCTCTTCTATATGTACCCCCACCCAAGGGCACACCCAGCACTGGGGGCTCCTTGTTCGCTAATAATGGAATTGTTGACGGAGTCAGTCCCGTCGTGCTGAAAGGGAAGTATCGAGGGGGCGGTGGATGATACCGAGCAGCCGCTGCCAAGAAATGGGCTTCGAGCGTCGCGTGAACGAGCGACCGCTGATGTACAGAATGCAGCTGATGATACAAGTCGCCCTTGGTCTTTGCATCTCCGGCATGATGATCGTCGCCCGTCTGCCACCGCACGTCCGAGTCTGCAAACGCGCACTCCCAGAGCATGAGCGGGAGCGCGTCCGCCATTTGGTAGTCTGGTTTTCGGTCGACGATGGGGAGGGGCGGGTCGGTGGGGGAGAGGGGCTGTTCGGAGCCGTCGACGACGTGCATGAGGGTGGGCACGATCGAGGGGTCTTCGAGGCCCGTACCGACGAGGAAGAGGACGGCCATGATGTGCCGTACTTGGTGGTAGAGGAACGCGGACCCGACGAGGTCCAGGACGTAGACGGCGTCGTCGTCGTCGTCCCGCGCGCCGGTCGAGTCTGAGCCCGAGACGCGCGTAATATCGGCGCGCATGATCCGACGACGAAAGTCGGTGATCTGCTTGGCGGGGTCAAGTTTGGAGAGGTTGCGAAAGTCGTGTTCGCCAACGAGGGCGGAGGCGGCGCGTTGCGTGCGGGCCATGTCGAGGTCGTGTGCGGTGAAAAAGTACTTGTAGTGTCGGTGTTGGCAGTTGAACCGGGCGGAGAAGTCTGGGGAGACGGGGGACCAGGCGAGGACGCGGATGGTGGGTGGGAGGACGCGGTTGAGGATGGAGACGTAGTGGAGTTCCTCGGTGCGCGGTGGTGGGGCGGACGAGTTGGACGGGGGCTCGTCGATGGGGTCGAGGGATGGCAGGTCCGTGTCCGAGCCTGGCGTTGCATCGGGCTCAGGTTCCCTCGAGGCTGGTTTTGCGGTATGGAGGGCACTCCTCACCCAGAGGGAGACGACTTGTCCAGCGGCGCTCACGCCGACGTCGGTCCTCCCACACCGCTCCCACCCACATCCATCCAAACCAGCCTCCGCATCTACCAAGCGCGTTTTTGCGAACGCGCGAAAGAGGACCTCTTCGACGGTCGGCAACGGGGTTGGATCGGTCTGGTACGCTAGACCGTTGTACTCCCACCCCGAATAGCAAAACTGGACCGCGATCTTGCGAACGGGGTGGTCTTTGAAATGGAACGGACGTCTTCCGACGTCGCGTTGTGGGCGTTGGTCGCGAGGTCTTGACAGGGCCTTGACGCGTTGTTCGAGGTCGGTGAGACGCGCGATGAGGTCCTCTTTTGACCAGGTGTCGTAGTTGGGAGACATGACTGGAATGTGGGCCTTTGAAGGTAGGTAGTGGTATCGAAAAGAGAATCTTCCGAGCCGCATCAGTCACTCGAACGACGTTACTTACTGATGTCACGATTGGCGCTCAGTTCAACTTGCCATGTCGAGTGCCAGTGACGATCCCAGTTCTCCAACGAGTTCGACCGTTTCTTTCGAAAATTCCAAACCACCATTGCACTACGTTGTTACTCATGTGTTTCTTCCCGTGAAACCCCCCGACGAATCGGACTATACCGCAAACAAGGATCATTCACTAGCCGAGGCAGTATGTACTGCTGCTCACGCCTATGGTGCCTTTGTCTGCGGAACATATGAGCAGGCTCAGTGGGAAAGCGTTACAATGATGTTGGAAAACTTGGCAGCCTCCGTGCAGTCGGACCACCTGGACACTGACCACGTCATCTCTCGGGCGCAGGAAATGCAAACAGGAGGCACGTATGCAGATACTGTAACCTCGTAGATTTGTGTTGACACCGCCCTAGATATCCTGATCCTCTTCATTCGACATCAAGGTGCTGCAATTCTCCTCACAAAGCGCGAAAGCTGTACGTTGTGCGAGGTGTTCGAGATATCTCCAAGCGAGGATGCTGTGAATGAAATGTCAGGGCCACTGATATGCTCGTATCCCGAGTCGGCGGTCGAGATGCCAAATGAGGTGTTTCACGATGACAACTTTCTGTTCAAACTTGCCAACTTCCTTTCACCCCCCAACGCTCTCGACTCGGATGTTCCACGCAACCATCCACAATACATGGACGCACTGCTCAATTCCGTCTTGCTGAGTGTTGGTCGCGTTGCAGATGTTCCCCGTATCGTCAAACACATTCACGACTACCCTCACGACGGGCCAACACGTGTTTGGCGTCGTTCCCCTCTTTGGCTTCTTATCAGGCTCGCGATCCAGACATCGGTCAGCCGTTGTCCGAGTCTTGGTTGCCCTTCCTACAAGCGATTCATTTTGTTCTTCATGTGCACCCTTTCGAGAGATGCAGATGCTGAAAGGCTTTCCACTGATCTTCTTCACTTGATGTCATCCCGAATCCTCCGACGTTTAAGCAAGATTCGCTCTCCCCCAGACTGGCTCTCCGAAATGGCACTGACGACCTCTGCTGCTCTTCGAGAGATCCTTGACGCCAGGTGGAAGGCGCTACACACCCGGACAGCCCCGTTCCACAATCCTTCCCAGGAAGAACTCACAAGAGACTCACAACTCACCCTTCTCCACAGTCGTGAATACATTCGTGATATTCTGGAGAATCATGACCGTGAATCGGTCGTTACCTCCTTTAGATCGAATCATCGTCGCCGCGGTACGATTCACGACTTTTTATCTTCGGATGGGACTTTCTTTGAAAAGGCATATGCTGCCGATTCTACGGTTGCTATAGGTGACGTCGAACGATCAGTTGAGGAGGGTATCGACGATTGGGTAGGCCACGTCACGAATGTGGACGAGGCATGTGCACAGCTCGAGATCTTGATGGATCAATACGTCACGAGAGCTTATCAAGTAGCTGAAATATATGCAGGTGAAAAGAGCTTGGAAGAGATCTCCATCCAAGCGTTGACAACAATCGAGCTTTATGTGGCACTGGATAAGCTAGCTGTGAAGAGGATACCTATGCTTGCCGACTATCCCCCTCCAATTTCGATCGCTCTTCTAGAAATCTTGCTCCTACGCAAGACGACAAGCCTCCATCGCCTTTCCTGTGCCTACCAGTACCTTGCTGCACGACATTCTCAATCGCGACCAGGGTGGTCCGTACTTTCTAACGAATTCACTGAGCACAGCTTCCCAGTCCGTTATTACGATCAATCCACGGATCTTCAAGAGCTCAAAGCTCGCATCGAAGAAGATGCGAAAAAAAATGTCGGTTCGAACTCTCGCTTCCCTGGGCTCACATCCACTCATGAGTAATGCAGCATCTGCCCGATCAACAACAGACCAAGAGCAGTAAGGTTTCTCGATCACCATTGCCTATTTCGCCGTTGCATGCGAAAGTCGTCGTGTTTGAACTACAATGCCCACCATGCATTCGTAGCTGGCGGTCCGCCGCACCCCGAATTCTGCGTTGCCTTTTTCATGACTGTTTTTCATCCGGCTCTGATCAAGGAGAAGGGCCTATCGGGCGCCATCTATTGCTGTCGCAACACCCTACGTTGCGGCCTTACCATGTCCAGCACCAAGGACCCAGCCTCCGCGTCCAGATGCACTTCGCCTATTTCCATCTGGAGTCTTCGCAACCTCATAATACCCCGACATTCCGTCATATCGTTCAATATCCGACCAAGTACAAAGACGCGTTCTCGATATGGGGATTACAGGACCAGAACCATCTCTTTTCCAAGTTTGATAAAATACATGTCCCAAGACACTTGGAAAAATGTGCGCATTCCACTACTCACACATCCAACGATGTCCTATCTTCTCTGGCGGACTGTCCAAAAGGCCTCTCCCTCGATGAATTCATAGAATTCGCACACTTGCGGAGTGGGGGCGCACTTCAGTGGATCAACATCTTGCAAGGGCTACGCAGCAGAACTCTCAACCTCCGTCATATCCAGGTTCACTACCTTCTTTACCGAGCCGCCCTTCAAGTCGGACCATTTGATTTGAATTCAGGGATGTGGTTGTGGCATCAAGAGCTGCAAGACTTACTTTTCTGCAATGCCCTCCTAGCTGAGCTAGAACTGTTGTTCGTGGAAGTTGGTACTCGCTTGATGGATAACGTGTTCATGGATGACGTTTCCTTATTGCTTACTCGAGTGCTTTCGTCGAGCCCCAGTGAGGACATCTCGGGGCGCGCGATTGCACTTCTTCAAAGGGTATGCAAGAAAACGTTTGGCTGGGTGCAAGAGCTATCATACGACCTGGTAAAGGCACCAACGAAAGAAGGACGCCGTCTTCGCTTGTGCAGCATGGCTACCGCTTGTCGAAGCACTTTTGATGTTGGTCATATTAGCCTCCGCAAGCTCATCCAGTCTCCCGAGGATGTTGACGCTTTAGTTTCTTGTGCGTTCTTTCTACGTGCGCTTAGTCCGAATCCGCGTTGTAGGTCTAATTCCAAAGTTATAATGCTTGTACTTACCTCAGTGCCCGTGCTTCTACTCTCTTCAGACTATAGCAGGGGGACTTATTTAGAATCATTCCTTAACCAATGCCGTCGTTCCTCTCTTGACCTCGAGGATGTCTTGAGAGATGCAGTCCTCGCAGACCCGTCAGACTATGCTGTGGACCTTGCGGTTTCCAGGATCTTTGTCAGTTATCAGCCTGGTCAACTCAGATGGGAGCAGGTGCAGTATCCAAACAACCGTTGGATTAGATGTGAAACCGAGGCAACTATGGATCAACCCAAGCAAACAATTCACATTAACCTGCTCAATGGGGAGCTTCGATTGGCTGGTCAGCCGCTGAGCCATTTGTCAAGTGAGACGTTTTATTCTCCCAGATATCAGCAAATATTTAGTGATGTGAGTATGTGCTATTGTTCGTGGCACCAACGGATGTTCATATTTAATTTCTCTTTACAGCAAGGGCTCTTCATCGTGCCATCCAACCTCCCAGGAATGGACTTCATGACCACTCCGATGACGTCTACATGCAAGGTAAGTGCACCGATATTATGTGAACAATGATTCATTAATTACAGGTTCACTTTTCTTTGCGAGGTGGTGATTTAAAACTTCGAGCACAGCTTGAAGGCAACCAAACGAATTATATCCTGGCCCTGATTCCTTGGAGTAAACTCTGGGGAGACCTTCCACAAGCGCTTATTGATGGGCATGTTCATTGGCTAAATTTGTCTGAAAAAGTCATCGAGATACGTCCCTTTGGGCAGGTTTGGGAAGCATCGTCTACGCACTGGAAAATCGATTGTGCGTCGGGACAATATCGCATGTACAGGGGTCATGAGACCCTTGTAGATATCTGCAGCCCGACCTGGGCAATGGTTTCCAAGTGTTTCGAGTGCCTCGATAACGGGTCATACGAGTCTTCGGATTACGAATCCATTCCGTTCCAGACCTGCAATCTCATAGTCACCGCATCTCCTGTTGGTTCTTCATCTCCGCCACGGTTATCCCTCACACTGCCGCGATATAGCTTGTCATTCTTTGTCAACGACCAGGGAGAACTCGAGTCCCATGACTTCAAGCACATGGTTTACGATGAGAACAGAGACATCGGGGCATTGTTTGGTCCCGTGGATCTCCTAGTTCTTCGGCAGAAAACCATCATTGCGGGAACCCTTGCACCAGAAGCCCTTATTCCTAGACATGTCATTATACGAAACGGGCTGCCCACCAGGCGTGGCGATCGTCAAGTTCAGATTGAAGAAAGAGGGGGCCGGCGATCACTATACAATACCTATATTGTGGATACTGAATTGGGTTGCTTGACAGGAGATGGCAGTCTGGAGACTATCCAGTTCCTCGCTTGTCTACATGCCATGACTAGCTGGCATCGACCCGATCCGCTGACAGGAAAGACAGGTACCCAAGCAGCACTCGATCTCCTGCAATTGGCAGGGTTCCGGTCGATCATGAGGTCCAGGGATTTTGATGACAGACCCGTGAATACCTTGGAAACAACCCAATATTACCAACTTTTCAGCACCGCATTCAAAGAAATCGGAAGGAGATATTATTGGAGTCGTCGGCACAAGGATGCCAAAGTCACGGTGGCCGAGCAGCACGCCAAGCGACGGACTGCCGATCTATTTCCTTTGGATGCTCGTGGAGTCGCCTTTCCAGAAGATCGTGACTTTGAAAACAACTTTTTACCAGAACCACCCCTTCTTTCCCCTACGGTCTCTCCTCTGCGATATCTTTTCAATGTGGGTTCCCCCAGCCGGATTACACTCGATTACCTGATTTGCAACCGACCAGCACCCGCACAACTGTTGGATCGTATCTCTTTGCCTCGTGCCAGTTATGCGACATCATCCAAGGATGATATCCACACACTGAATCAGCTATTTTCGTCTCTCCGAACTGACACCGCGTTTCAACGGGACTATCTCGCTCACCTTGATGCCAGCACAAGATTTACTCGCGTGGGACCTCGCGTGGATTACAGAGTTGCAGGAGAGAAACCGATGGATACACTCAAGAAGCACTATGTACAGTGCAGAGCCACCTACATGGATTCTCTCGACATTCTGAAAAAGTCTCTGGGCCCGACCACCGATCCAAGCGAACAAGCGCTCCATCTCCTGGGTCAATGGCCACCAATTACTGCAGATGTCCTCTTACGATATCTCGCAACCACTTCACCAATTGTCATCTCTCCATGCTGGAAGAAATGCTTGACATCATTGGCGTTACTGCTGTCGGACCTCCAACGTTCCCGGAGATTACTCCGATATGCTCTAGATGGCCTCGATGAAGAGTTTTCAAAGGAATTGGAAAATAAAGGGTGTGACGGGTGGAGTGCTGAAGAGCATCCAGATTGGCTCTTGATCCAGGTGCGTTTTTGGTGTGCCGAGCGTCGCTTTACTCACGTTGCTTTCTGTCCTTGTCAGATTCAAGGAAACTTTCTTATTCGTCCGTCCCAGGCAGAAACTGCGATGGAGATCATGCACCCACAATCAGGCCAAAACACAGTGATGCAGGTCAGCATGGGCGAGGGGAAATCATCCGTGATCATCCCTATTGCTGCCGCCGCTCTCGCCGACGGCAAACAACTTGTGCGTGTGATTGTCCCAAAGGCATTGACCATCCAGATGTACGAAATATTGGTTGCTCGCCTTGGTGGGCTCGCCAACAGGCCCACATTCCACCTTCCCTTTTCTCGTACGATCGAATACTCTAGTAGTAGCGAGGTGGTCACCATTCGATTTGACGATCTACACAAACTCATGCAGCAGTGCATGGCGGAGCGTGGAATTCTACTCGTTCAGCCCGAGCATGTTGTATCACTCAAGCTGATGAGCGTGGAGGAGCAATTACGTGACGCAAAGCTGGCTGCACACTCTGTATCAGAATCTCACAGTCTGTACAAGCACATCACGACCACCCTGCGTCTCAAGTTGGTGAGTGCAAAGAATCATGTTGATGGTAGTCGATTCAGCTGATCGTTTTACCCCAGCTGCCAAACGACAGCATTGTGGGTAAAATCTTTCGACGGCTACGCCAATCTCCCAGCCACTCGAGCAAATCGGATGCTGCCCAGGCGGAACATCAAGATCAAGACAACGCATCAAAGTGGATGAGCCTTCAGAAATGGATCCATTGTCACGTTCGAGATATTCTGGACGAGAGCGACGAGATCCTTCACTCCCGATTTCAATTGGTTTACACGCTCGGTTCCCAGCAACACGTGGATGGGTATCCTGACCGATGGACGATTACTCAACAAATCTTGCGGCTCGTGAAGAAGCATGTATATTCCCTGTCAGCATATGCACCTGATTCCATTCAGTATGAGTCCAACCCACCCGGATCGTTTCCACATGTTCGCATCATGCGGGCCTCTGATGTCGGTCAACGCCTCATATCGTTGATTACGACAGACGTGATGGTTGGACTCATTCCCAACTTCAGCTTTCAGCACATCTCCGCAGAATTGCACGACGCGATTCGCAGTTTCATATCGGACAAGGACGTCTTTCAAATTCCCGCTACGGTGAAAAGGGTAGAAGAATATGCTAAAAATTCTGATCAGAACCATCTCTGGAGCAGACTGCTACTGCTCCGTGGGCTCTTGACTTCTAACATCCTTTTGTATGCTCTCTCAGAACAGAGATGGAATGTTGACTATGGCCTCCCCCGGCACTTCGGAAAATCACTGCTTGCAGTTCCATATCGTGCCAAGCACACTGCGGCACGGAACACTCAGTTCGGCCATCCAGATCTCACAATCATCCTCACATGCCTGTCCTATTACTACGCCGGCCTCAACGAGGACCAGCTAAGAACTTCATTTGAAATTCTACTAGACCAAGGCGACCCGTCCAAGGAATATGCGCTTTGGATCGAAGAGTCCGAGTCGGTGCCGGATCCCCTCCGAAAGCTCAGTGACATCAATCTCAGGTTATCGGAACAATGGAGCAAGGTCGTATTCCCGCTTTTCGCCAGGAACAAAGCGACGATCGATTTCTATCTTTCGCGTGTGGTGTTCCCGCGGGAAGCGAAAGAATTTCCTTGGAAAATGTCCGGATCCATCTGGGACTTGGCAGAGAAGCGCGAGAAACTCATAACCGGTGAGTTACGCCGCACGTAATCCCTTGTCATTCCATCACCATCATGGTACAGTTGCTTAACTAAACATCAGGGTTTTCGGGGACGAACGATGGACGATGGCTGTTGCCCACATCCATCGCTCAACGCGACCCCGCCCATCAGCAGGGGATGCACGCCAGGATTCTTGCATATCTTCTTCAGCACGAAAATGGTTTCTATATGGTGACTCACAAGAGCAACGCGCAATGGAATACACGCGCGTTCCTCCAACTGGTGACTACCCAAGAACCCAAAATTCGCGTGTTGCTGGATGTTGGCTCCGCCATTCTCGATCTTTCCAATCGGGGAGTGGCTGAGATATGGTTGACCATGGCCTGCGACGCTGCTGGTGCTGTCTATTTTGACGTAACCAATGAACTGATGGTACTCACCCGAAACGGTACCGCTTCGTCCCTACTATCATCGCCGCTTTCTGAACAGTTGGAACGATGCGTTGTATATTTGGATCATGCACACACAAGGGGTACGGACATCAAACTCCCTATTGGGTCCCGGGCTGCCGTCACACTCGGCCCCAAGGTGACCAAAGACGCTCTGGTGCAAGGCTAGTTTTGAGGCCACGATGATATTTCTAAACCTCATCTTTCCTCACCTGCAGGTTGCATGCGGATGCGTAAACTAGGTCATGGTCACTCGGTCATGTTCTTTGCACCGCCGAAAATCGATTGGAACATCCGCGCGGTATCCGGCAAGATAGATCCAAGCACCAAAGTCACTACTGTCGACGTATTGTGCTGGGCAATACACGAAACCTGGGCCGACATTCAACACCGAGCTCCCTACTGGGCCCATCAAGGCATGCGTCATAAGACGAGACAAGACGCTTTGATCCGTTTCTGGAACGACGATATTTCCACAAAGCAGCTGTCAGACGCATGGCTCCAACCAGAACTAAAATCTTTGAACGATCTCTATGCCCCCCGTGAAACTGAAGACACCCAGAGTGATGTGTCGGCACTGGATCCCGGAATCCGCCAGCGATGCAAAAACCTCGGTGTTCTCTCACTTTCTATTGCACAGCTGGAAGAGGAACAAGAACGGGAGGTCCATCGGGAACGGGAGCGTGAACGAGAGGTGGAGGTCCCTCCCAGGGCAAAACCGGGGGAACATTCTCTTCATCCGGACGTTGTGTCCTTCATCAACACTGGGGTTCTTCCTCCCCTGCACTCTGGCAGCGCGTTTCTTCCCGTTTTCACGACGCTGGAAAATAGCACTGCGGCAACTCGCGAATCAGATGTCTGGAGTCCATTTATCCTCGCCACAGCGGACTTTTGCAGGACGATCAAACCTGAATCTACTCGAGGGACCATGGATCAGTATCTCCGACCTGTCCAATGGATTGTCTCCCGTCAAAAAGGCTCCAACCAAGTCCTCGTCCTGCTAAGTCCATTCGAAGCCGACCAACTCTTGCCAGACATCAGGGCGAGTGAACACGTCCACCTTCATGTATATGCGCCTCGCACGTCACTGCGAATGAAACCATCAGACGACCTCAGACTTTATTCTATCCCTCCCCTCCCCTCTGACTGGTCTCCACCTTGGGCTCTGATGGACCAACTGAACGTTTTCGCTGGACAGCTCTACCTGAGAGATTACAGATCATACCTCAGACTATGCCGTTTCCTCGACGTGCCAACGAAATACACTTCAAATGATCCGCCAATCCGGCGGAACTTGTTTAACATTCCCGGTGGTTTAGACGAGATGGAAATCACATTCTCGAGTTCGCCATTGCCTTCCGTGATGGCGTTACTTGCTGTTAGGTCGCGAGGCCGACCGTTTGCACAGACGCACATGGGAAAAATTCTCCAGGGTCAGGTTCTAACAGCGAAAGACTTTGAAGGCCCAGCGCAATTCGTTGAGGACGAACACGACCCAGAGCCCCAGACGGCTCTATAATTCCTACATCCAATCAACCAAACGAAGCGAGTTGAATGGGACCTGATAAGGTTGGTTGGATTGAAATGGAGGAAATACTCGCCCTTGACGGTGGACACGATGTGTAAGTATCAGAGGTGGGTTGGGGTTATGTCACTGGGCTTTTACCATGTGAGCGCTGGTTGGATACTCGGACATTCGGCGTCGCGCAGGACAGGATTTTCAATTGCATGTGGATGATTGGAAGTCGCCCGGGCTGGTGGTTCCTGGAGTTACAGTATTGTGATCCCTCGGCTAGTCACTGTGAATCTGTATACTATGTTACTTGCAGTTCCGTTGCCAGTGGGTTCTCCAAATGGGGAAAAATCATTCTTAGTCCCGAGCATGGGAGGCATTGGGAACCCTGTTGGGCCGACTGACGTGACAAGCCTAAAGCTGGTACCGTCACCTAGATTCTGAATTTACACTGTCAGTGAAATTTCTATAATTCAACCCTTACGATCATTACGGGCAGCAGTAACCTAACGTGATTTCTTAGCCTGAGGGAGTTTTCGGGGTGGGGCTGCAAACTCAGGGATGCGTGGCCTCTCTGACAATCGGCCTCACACATATGACGGTAAGGGCCACCAGATAAATTTCGCATCGTACGTGTTGCTTTTGATTTCCGCCAACACCATTCCCTATCAACTGATACGGGGTCATGGATTGACTGGTGCGTGGAGCCGGACTCCAATAGAATGACTCATGCATTAACACCTCCGCGGGTTTGGCCATTGGAGCACGTCGTGGTTAATTTGTGCGCAAGATCTCCTTCACACTAGCTTATGTGGCGTTGAAGTGGGTCAATTTATATAGTATCCGTCAGCCGCTCGTCTACTAGACGATATTGCTAAATGATGCAGGATCCGTACGGGCCTACCTCCATCGCTTCGACTCTGCCCGCAGTCAAGGTACGGTTCTGCGATCCCTCTCTGTGATGCCCTCATCATCACTGTCTCTATCATGTATTACTATTTGCGATCATGATGAACGAGGGAGTGAATTTTTCCTTTTTGTCTACGCTCAGGATCATACTCAGACCAAACAAAAACCCTATCAGACAAGCGAGCTAACTATACTATATATCACTAGTTGTGTTCGTTTGGAGTACTTTTCGGCGTCAGCGGGTTCACAATAGTAATCATGGTAAGCAGGGGAGTATGACAAATCGCCGTTCACCCAAGTTACCGTATTGCCTCGGTTTTTGACGGTACTACCATGCTGGAGCAACTTGAAGAGTGG
Source organism: Xanthoconium separans (assembly GCA_038089695.1). Lineage (NCBI taxonomy): Eukaryota > Fungi > Basidiomycota > Agaricomycetes > Boletales > Boletaceae > Xanthoconium > Xanthoconium separans. The sequence goes on along the minus strand of JBBPLG010000061.1, from coordinate 12,455 downwards.
TCATTCGAGTTGTACCTGATCATTCAATCATTCAATGGGCCTTCTCACGATGCTTACGAGCGTCTATCCGCAGCATTACTATGTGTAAGCGAGATCTGATCTAGGTCGTGAGTCGTGACGCATAGTGTCAGGAAATTGGCAGACTGAATGCAAGCCAGCCGATCTGGGAAGAACAAGGAGGCCAACTTCAACGTCCCATAAATTTCCGATACTTCCCTGGTGCCATGATAGCATATGTAATCGAAATTTGGGATCCCCCTTTCACTCGAGATTCATCACCTCTCGTCATGTACACTATACCCACATTGCTTGTTCGATGTCGATGGAGTCCAAATAAACAATCTTCGACATGTGAATACCTCAATAAAGTTACAGTTTGAGTTGATGACGGTACGCGATATATTTGACACATCAACTGATGCACACGACCAGGATCCTTGGACAATATCAACATATTTCCATCTGATCCAGTGTACGAAGTGGCGCGAGGTCGCGCTGGTGGTTTCCTTACATATGCCTCGAGTCATTTGGGCGCAGTGAGCTGGAGTGCGGATCTACCATCCCGCCAACCAGGATCAAGCTGAACTGACTAGTGAGAAGATGCCGGTGTGGGGATAATTCCATCGACATCGCTCTAGCAAAGCGTTCCATGCCGAGTATCATGCGGCATCCCTTGATATCATGTCATGACGGAACACGTTCCCCAAGCCAAATGCGATCTCGTACCGAAATACTGATCAGAGCCGTGACCCAGCTGAATGACAGAAAACAAGAAGGAAACAGTCAGAGATCAGGAATGCCATGGAGCCAAATGCAATGATCACAAACAAAATGACAGCAACTGCTCGCTCCTTTTCCAAGCCACACATGATCACCACGGATATTATCATGACTGAAATCAGCATGTGAGCGCGGGTGTTGACTGCTCTTACCGAGACTGGTGGAATCACTCACAGATAATCGTTACATACACTGTACTGTTGTCGCGAACCACTAGTGATACAAGAGGGGTTCTCCCCCAGCCTGCCCTGAGAGCGAAGAAGTATTTGATCAACGTCAAGGCAATTATTATGCAGTGGACGACTAATCCGAATATGCTGAGCAGAGGCTCTGAGCCACGACAACCTCAGTGAGAAGTAGAGTTCATACTCACCTTTGGTACTTGGAATTCACCGTACCCTTAACCAAAAGGCAGGTTCCATGAAAGTTGGTGTGCTCCCGCAACCATATCAGTCTTGTGGTCCCCCCAGTTTCCGTCAAGATCAAAATCAACAGTAGGAATGCAACCCTCCTGGATCGATTGTATAGAGCGAACACTGGGTTTCGTCCAATCGAACTCTTTCCAAAGATAACACTACTTTTGACGTACCGCGAGTTGCCAGAATAAGTTCGAGCAAGGTTGCAAGAACCTGTGAGAATCCGAGGGCATAGCTGAACCACATCTCGCAGAGTACGGGGGAGTTGGTGCCATCTGCCAATTGGCCGATGAAAATATTGTGCGTTCTATGTAAATGAAATCAGTAGCTTCTCTCTGTGTATAAAGATCACGCTGTAAGGCACTCACACGTGCGCGAGTATTACAACATAGCGAAGAAAGAAGTATACCCATTTAAAAATATTTCTGTTACGCATACTGCAAGAGACGATAGCAAGATGTCAGAAAGATGCCTAGAATAAAACAAAGCCATCACGCACGTCCAAATATACTCAACTTCATCGTCCAATGTTATGATAGCATACCAGACCAGAAAAGTTAGCGCGGCAACTAGTAGGAAGATGAGCGCGGTGTGCAACGCGATTCTATCAAAACATACAGCTGTGGTAGCAGACATCGCGAGCAGCCACTAAATGTGCGGGGGTTATCGCGCCGTCGAAGTCATTGGAAGACATCTTGCAGAGGCAGAGTGACCAGATGAGCCTGGCGTGACTATGCGAGGCCGATCCCGTCGAAGTTTAAGTAGTATCGTCGCTTGTGCCAGGGTCAGTGCCATCCCTCTCCCACGTCAGCTGCCAAAAAAGTTGGGGCAAGCACATGTCGAAGCCATGCTGTCATAAAATATGACTCTTATAACCCCTGGCTACCGTGGGGTTTGCTTGCAAACCCCGCAGCGGTGGCCAGGGGTTTCGCAGCGTAGGTAGGGGTTAGAAGGACCAAGTCGACCTTCCACTCTAGGAGGTTGCTAATTTCGTTGGTGGGCGGCAGTCCCATTACCTATATTGGAGCGTGAATGTTCTGATTCTCCTGCTCAATTCACTACGCAGATCAGTTGAGCCTACTAGGAGTTTAGACCATAGTGTATACCATCAACTCACTTGTTCAGGATAGACCCTGGGTGAGAATGTTTACTAATTGCTTTTGACAATCTTTTTTTTTTTTTGTATTCCAACTTCGAGTCTGTTGTCTCGCCATGATGGTGTAGTCCAACTCTCAAGCTTCTCCTTTTGGAATGTGCTTGCCATCATTACTGCCAAGCAGTGCAGTCGGAGCTCAACAACCCGCCATCCTCTAATTTCATTATCTAAGCTTGCAACGTCCGATTATGTATCAAAAAGTGAAGCGTTGATCTATCATGCCGTCAACTAAAATCGTGTGTTGAGATGTTCAAAATCCCGCTGGAGAGCTGTAGCAAGGATGAATGTGTACCAATCTCCTCTCTCGCTAAACGTTCCATGCTTAGAATTATGCTACACCCCTTTATGCAAAATCATGAGTGAACATGTTCACGAAATTAGCTCTGGACATACCGAGAAACTGATCATAGACGTGGCCCAACTGAATTGCAGACGAGAAAAGGTCAGACATCAGCAACAAGCGATCATGTAAAAAATCACTGCCTACAAAGCAACTCTGACCCCTCCCTTGTCCTCCATGTCATACAAAATTGTTACGAATACGATCACGGCTGGGTTGGTGAATTAGTACCGAGCAGACTGAACTGGAGGTGCTGGTAAGGCCAACTCACGCAATATTATAAAATACACTCTGGTGCTATCATAAAACACGAGAAGCATAAGGGGGGACTTCCTACAACTTTTCGTAAGGACAAAGAAGTACTTGAACCATGTCAAGCCGATGAGCGTGCAATGAACCAAAAGCACTAATATGCTAAGCAAACCACAGATTAAGGACAGGTCGCAAGAACAACTGAACCAGAACTCACCATTGATATGTGACATGTTTAACTGGTTGTAATAGAAGGCACGCTCCGTAGATATCAATAGTTTTCTGGGTCCACAGAAACCCAAATACTCCGGAACATTCCATCAAGATCAGAGTCAACAGTACGAAAGCGACTCTCTTGGATCGGTTGTAAAGGGCAAATACTGTGTGTTTTGTCCTCTCAAACTGTATCTTCCAACGAAGAACTCACTTTTAACTTACCACGAGATGCCAAAATAAGCTCGAGCAAGGTTCCAAGGATTTGTGGGAAGCTTAAGATATAGTCATGCCAAATGCCACAGAGCAGAGAAGGGTTACTGCTATCCGCCAGTTTGTTAATATAGATGATGTGCGTCCTAAACTGAAGTCAGTGGTTCTGAGCGTAATAATAACGTTCTTATGCACTCACGCATGCGCGAGTATCGCAGCATAGCGAAGAAAGAAGTACATCCACTTCAGAGTGTTCTTGTTATGCATCCTACAAGGACCATAACACAGTGGTCAGGAAGATGCTCGAAACGAAGACCAAAGGCTTCACCCACGTCCAAATATACCGAATTTCATCTTCCAATGACAAAATAGCGCTCCAGACCAGAAACATTAGTAATGCGACTGACCGTACGATCAGCACCACACGATATGGGTACCATTGAAACGCACCGCAATGGTAACATACGTCGCGAGTGGCGGAGACAAATACGACACGGTCGACAATACCGGAAGACATCTTGCCAAAGTGGAGAACCTGATTATAAAGGGCTGGTGTGGTTGCGAGACTCGGCGTACTGGTCCCATCGCTCTAAGTAGTCAGCTTTGCGACACTGTTGGCATCTGCAGTACGGTAGCCATCTCCCACGTTGGCTGTGAACAGTGGTTAAGATTGGATGCTGCCGTAAACAGTTGATTATCCAGACACAAACTTACTTTGCCGTTGAATTGATTCTCAGCGCCCGTGTTGGAAGAGCCGCTGGCGAATGCCACCCGCCAGTGCCATGACCATGTAAAAGCCGGTACACATGAACCTGGGAAATAGATCCATGGCCATGACCACGGCGTCCATGGACTTGCGGCTTTCCATTGGCACGCTTGTAGCACTTCCAACACTCCGATAGTGACCCCTGTCATGGCTACTGGATGGCGGATGTCCCTGGTGGCTTTTAATATTACAACTTATTGCGAACTTCGCACCCATAATCCACATCAGTCCATCATTCTGATCCTCCACTCCAAGCCTTCAAGGGTTTCGTTCACGACCACCTGACGAATTTGATGTTCGACCAAATTCTGAAGGCGCCTTGATCCGGGAGTGTGAAGGGACACGAAGGCGATGCCAAACAAGAACAAATCCTTTCTTGGATCTAATCTTGGTCCTCTGGCGAGTCGTCCCTCAACTAAATATTATTACCCAGACCTTATTTTCGTCTCAAATGTTACCTTCTGATCGTTCTCAGGGTGTAAAACCGCCCACTACACGTAAGCCCTATAACTCGAGGGCAGTTTCAGACGGTACATTCAAGTTGACGGTTCTTGCAGCGAGGTTGAAAAGTACAGATTTACCCAAAGATATAGACGGTCAAGTAGTCCAACCCGAACCTTTCCTTAGTGGACATCCCATCTTGCCAGAGGACATGGGTATGTGAACCATCGTGGCGCATTTAGTTCAACTGTTTACCCTCATCCTCAGACATCGCTGATCTGACCCAGGCACAGCTCTATGAAATGAACCAAGTATGTGCACTTTGTTCACATCAGTTCATCTGCGGACTTCCATCTCCAGAGGCTTCTTGAGGAAAGCATGGGCTCAGAGCGTCCTCTGATCTCTCCCCCAGAAGCCACCTCCGTCCTGCGCGACGAATACTCCAATGCTCCAGATTTTCTGGCTCAAATAGATACTCTGATCAATCGAGGGTACAGGATTATAATTCGTGCAAAAGGTTGTTGCATCACCCATGACGCAATCAGATATCGATATCTTACTGTATGTTCCTTTAGGCGATGGTGACTGCTTCTATCGAGGTGATTCTTCTCCATTTGTTACCATCTCATTTTTAACGCGTTTCAGTTCTTTAGCGTTGTCATTTGCATACTTGGATCGCCTTATGTCGTCCCCGAGGCACAACCACCATCGATTAGCAGCGACCGCAGATATGCTTGCGAAAGCTGGTTTCGACGACTGTGTCTATGGTCAACCTCTTGAAATACTCCAAAGTTTGCTTGATCCTCCAAGTGCAATTCGTCCAGACCCAAAGGCAGAACTCTGGCAAACGTTCACAGACCCAGCGAGTACGCCCATGATCGGGATGTAGTAACACATCTCTCTCACTCGTTTCCCAGCCTCCAACTACATCGTGATGTACATGCGTCTGCTGACTTCTGCTCAGATGCGCGTCGATGGACAATTTGCAGACTTTCTCTTCGATCCCGAGTCCCAAATGCAAGTTTCCGTTGACGATTTCTGCAGGCGGTTCGTAGAGCCCCTTGGAAAAGAGGCAGGTGAGTATTCGTGACACACGCCATCCAGAAACAGACTAGCTCAATTCGGCGGAAAAAAAAAAAAGATCATGTCCAGGTGGCTGCACTCTCACAAGCGTTGAACGTTCATGTCAAAGTTGCTTACCTGGACGGGCATGCTGCCGACGGCCAGGTCAATTTTGTTGATTTCTTTGAAAACGCGTCGAAAGGTGGGGAATCATTAGTTCTACTTTACCGGTGAGCAATCGTCGGATCGATCCCGATCGGAGTACTTGATGATGCATTGGCTAGGCCTGGTCACTATGATATCTTGCAGAAGAGCGCTTGAGAAGGTAATCGAGGCTTAAAATAAATTTACGACGCATTTCAATGTAGGATATACCTGGATTGTTGATGTCATTGACATTACCACCCACGACCGAAAGCGTTTTACCAGACTGTCCGACAGTATTGTGTCCCGTTGCTACGCTTCACTATAGTAGACCGGTCTCGTGACGACGCTACTGCGATCACAGCGCTGATCCTCGGACTCGTCTACCGGAATTTCATTTACCATCTTGCGGTGTGAGCATTTTTGAACGCGCCGGTGTCCCTTTCGCTTGATCATGACGCATCATAGCCATGCAATCTGCCTGTTCACATCATTGAACTTCCGGCGTGTTCTCAGAGATCAGTCTGATCCCCAGCTGACGGCCATCCGTTTGGGGTGACCTCGCAGCGCTTACACCAATACCACAACCACGACGTGGCTCAGGTGGAATCACTGGCAGGCTTTGTCACGCTGGTGAACTCCAACCAGTTCTCAATACGAATTGACTCGGTCGATCATTTCACCTGGTTCGTGTGCATTCGTTTAGACTCTGACGGGTCAAGAAAGGATTATATTAGCTCTACTGAAAGTGAGACATTCAAAGTTGCATCAGACCGCTGTCGTAGAAGCGCTGGAAAGATCGATGGGCCAAAGACAGAATCTATGTAAATAGGATCGTTCCAACGGACCCAGGTGTATTACGTAGATAGTGAGTGCTTATCGACTTGAAGTTCTTCGCAAAGAAGCCATGCCAAGAATGCATGCAAGTTGTATACGGTGGCACCGAGGTAGGCGAATATTTTTTGGTCACTTTAGTGAGCAACGTTAGGATATTGTTAGCCAAGAACTTGCTGTATGCCCGTGACGATCCTCATACTGATTAATGACATTGCGCATGTGATGTACTTTGAATACATACACTCATTCTCATTCATGGTGCAAAAAATTGAAACACCACAACATAGCTGAATGCATAGCTCCACCAACAGCATCCACAGCTCCAAACCCTAAGAATAATGTCGTGCATGTTCATCCAGTTTGCCAAGTATTTCTCCTTGCTCCTCAACTGATTTCCTCGCACTGAGAGAGTCAATGATCTGGTAGCATCAACTCGTCCAGAACCTATACTCACAAAGACTGTGCAAAGACAGGCACATGCATCGGGTCTTTGATGTATCCGAGTTCAATCAAGGCCCTTTGACGAGAAGCGAGCCTAAAGAGACACGCGTCCAATGTCCATGAATCACGCAAGGGAGAACCGCCGACTCACTGTTCCATCGGTGTGGGTAGCGCTTTATGATGTTTGCGCTTTGGAGGCCATTCCATCTCCGGCGTCTTGGATCGTTTGGTCTTGGTCGTTGATTCGGCTTCCTTGGATTTTCTGGCGGCGGCCCTGCGGCGTTTGTGCTCCTGAAACGAGAGTTGAGCGTTCTGGACACGCCGCGCCGATGGGTCTGTACCTTGAGCGCATTCCGTGATCGTTCCTCCTCAATCCGACTGGGGAGTAAGACGTCATCGTTACGATGACTGTACTTGACACCAATTGCTCCCAACGCTCTTTGGATATCATCCTCCTCAGGGACCTCGGGAGGGTCTAACACGAACACCAAGTCGGTACCTCAACAAACAGATGGACTGCTCACTTACCGTCATCAAAAAGCAGGGCGGTCAGCCCTCGCAGATCTGCCTATAAGAGATGTCGATATCTGTAGTTTCAAGTAATGGTGCGTTTAACAAACGTACTTCTTCCTTGCCTCCCTTTTGGTCAGCTTCCTGCACCCAGTCATCTTTGGCTTTGGATCGTCGCCGCGAATTTCCCTTGATATGCGCCAGTGCCCAGTCAAGTTCGATGATGGACGCTTTTTCGATCTGACGAGTTGAAAGGCTCAGTTTCCGCTCGTCGACTCAACCGATGGAGCTCACCGCAAGCTTGGTAGCAAGGGTATCCTCGTGGAGTTTAAATATGTTCTTCACACCAAAAAGTTCGCCCTGTCTACTGGTATCACCTTGTACCCCCGAGAAAAATCTGACAAAACCATTCCCGTCAAAACATATCCACCAAATATGCGATCATGAATAACTTGCCTCGTTTGCACACTAGCTTGATATCCGATGGCCATCTGTTGTTGTTTGTAAAGTTGGCGAGCATAGATTAGCTCTTCGACCGAGCCTGCTCCAAGGAGCCGATAAACGTAGACGTCGCGCGTCTGACCGAAACGATATGCCCTGTCCATAGCCTGTAGGTCATGGGCGGGATCTTGACACAAACTCGGCTTAACAAGAAGCAGTACCAAGCGAGATGAAGTTTACTTACTCCAGTTGGGGTCTATAACAGCGCTGTTCTCATCAAGAATCGAACCATTAGTTCATGGACCCTCACCAAATATGACCACTCTGTTAGCACCAGTCAAGTTCAGACCCACCCCTCCGGCTAGTGTGGAGATCAGGAATATGAAGATATTCGGATCCTGATGAAATCGATCAACCATTGGCATCCCTACAAGAACAAAGAAGATGAGTTCCTCCGGTTCCACACATGATCTTCTATTTCTTACTCTCGGGTTGACTTATGGATCCGTCTAGTCTCAGAAAACCATAACCTGTGTAGGCATGAACAAATCACAGTTCGACGTTGTCACAGCAGTTGATCGCACCGCGATTCTGGAGATGAAAGTCTAACATCTCAAGCAACTTGACCGTCTTTGTAAAGATGAGAACCTTGTTTGATCGATCCTTTCTCCAGTCCCTGAGTAGTGTGTCGAGAACCTACGTGACAGAGTAGCTGATTAAAGGTAAACATATCCATAACTTACTCCACTCACAGTCCATTTGCCGCAGAAAGACGGCTGCATCATTGCTGTCCCGAATTTCGGGGCAGATTCTCCCGTAAATACGAGCTCCGCGAGCTCGCGATGTCGAACGGTCTGTCGTGCAATGAGAATATAAAACACAATCGAACTCCTGGATCCCTCACTTGTTCTTGACTGTCTGTGGGGGCTAACACACATGTTAGCTAAACGGTCCTTTATCCCTGAAAGACGTTACCCGGAAGGATCAGCGCTAAATGGTTTGAGATCTTGATCAGAATTGACATAAATTTCAGCACGTCTCCCTTGCCGAAGGGATGACAGCAATCTTTACGCCTTGTAAAAACATCAGCGGCAGCAAACAACCTTCTTCGTAACAACCAACTTTTTGCTTGACCCACAATCGCAGAATTCATCTTTCTGGATGATGTTCTGAACTGGGTCCATTGCAAGGACGCGCTTGTATACTTTGATCTGTTGTGGTGTCAGAGGACAGAAGACGACCTCATCAATTTTCGTTGGTAGCTGTTCAATGATTTCATGTTAGATGTTTTCAGGACTAAGGTATACATATTCACCTGATTCTTGATGATATCCTTGGTCCTGGAAGGCGTGTTGAAAGGATGCGATGATAGCACAGCAGTTAGCTTACCTTCGTTTGAAGAACTTTGGTAGTAACTGGTCCCTGACAATTCTGGCAACGGCCTACAGAGAATCAACCACTCTTCAAACAATGCATGAGGCTTCACGAACCAACGCCTTAGTCCTCTCTTCTTCAGTCGCATTTGCCGATTGACCCACGGTCAACGGTTTGACAACGAATCCTTTCCATTGCTTCATCGAACCCAGCTGTCCAGGGTTCGTCCAGTCAAGAATTGTCCACAGTTCGTTGTACGAATTTTGTATCGCTGTTCCCGTCAAGCCAAACCGCCTCAAGCACACAAACTGGTGGTAGGCCTTGGTGATCTTGGACCGGGGATTCTTGACACGATGTGCCTCATCAACCATGATAGCCGACCAGGGTAACTCGTCGAGGAGCGAAATATCCTTGCGGGCGAGGTCAAAGGACGTGATTACTACATGGATAAGGGTGAAAATTGCCCGAAAGTTAGACTGAAAAGTCGACACCTACCCACATCTAGACGTCCCATCTTGAAATCGGTGAGGACCTCCTCTCGGCGTGTTGGCGAGCCAGTATAAGATCCAACTTCGAAATACCCCCACTGACATTTTGTGAGTTGGTTGACATAGTCTCTCTGAACTGGACGGCACTCACCGTCTCAAACTCACGCTCCCAGTTGGCTACTACTGTGGAAGGTGCAATGATCAGGCAAGTTGGCCATACAGCATTCGCGGGAGGAAGAGTCCGATGTTTTTTCCACTCTGTACCGTCTTGGAGCTTTGAGATATGGTTTCGTCGACGATCCACATCTCTCTGATCTCCGTGCTTCTTCATGATGGCAGAGAGGAATGAAATGACCTGGATGGTCTTACCTGCCGTGCATCCTAAGACACGATATGATCCAATGAGAGACGATCAAAACTTACCCTACAAGCAAAGCAACAATAAAACTCAGAACTAAGGGGGAAAGTGAGGAATTTGACATACAAGACCCATATCATCGCCAAGAAGCCCACCACGTCCTTCATTATATAAGTCCCAGAAAAATTGCACACCTTCACGTTGATATTCCCTCAAATAAGTGTTGATCGCAGCTGGTACCATGATGCCCTTCTCGCGGTCCAGGACAAACGGACCTAGATATTTCTGGCCTTCGCGAAGTGGAAAGCCTGGTCGAGGACTGAATGCCTGCGGAAAATGCATTTAATACATGGCAAACGACGTAGTGTAAGGGGGTGCAGACGGGATTGGCAATCATGTCCTCTTCGTCTTCAGATTCCGTCTCGGAATCCGATGGAACAAGGGAAACCACATTTGCTGAAAGAAATCATTTGACCTGATTGATGCTAACCATTCAGGACCACACACCCCTGGAACGCGCGGATTTCACGAGTTCATCCTCCTCGGACTCTGATTCAGTTTCGGAATCATCTACAATATATTGGCTCCAAATACAAAGCTTCATGGCGTACGACATACCATCTGGCGGGGGTGTCTGCTTGCGCTTTGATGGTGGCATGACCTGAGGAAAGGAAGGTGATTTGCGTTTCAGTGTTAACCCAACAGGCTTCGAATCCGACTCCGATTCCGTCTCAGAATCGTCCAGAACTGGGGGGTTGGCGCCTGTATGGAGCGTTATTTCTTTAGAAAACAATGACAATGTTCTAGAAACAGGTGCCTCCGTGTCGCTGTCGTTGTTGGAGTCGGCATCCGATGCCTCGTCGACCATGTCTGCGTCTCCTTCATCCTCAGAGGCTGAATGTAAATCCAATTCATGACCTGAAAAAGTCAAGGTCACGCACGCCCGCGAGATTCGCAATTCCTATTTCCATACCAAAGTACTGCAAAAGGGGATTTCCTTTCGGTTCTATGACGGTGCGGGACGCGAACCCTGAACCATGCTAAGCATCTGAACACCATCTGGACGCAAATGTGCACCCACTAGCACCGGTCGAAGGTCGAGTGTTACTGAAGGCATCGCCACGTCTTGTGCGGGACTTGCGAGGTGGTGATGCGTCCGACGATTTACGACCACGTTTTTGTTTCTTTTTTGTCTCGTATTCGAACACCCCCGCATTGAATTCTGGATCTGAATCCAGTTCTACGTTGCTTTTGGTCAACGCTTCCTCGGAGGCTATAGTAGTAAGCGGACGTACCTAGGGGTGCGGGGATCGAGTCCAAAATCCCTGTAGAGCAGTATTGTCAGTATGACACACAAAGTACTGAGAAACGACAACTTTGTTTATATCCGGATGCCTTTCCTTTCCCTTTCTCGTGAGACATCGCGTGGTAGATGTACAAGGTAAAGAGTCATCCGCTGCAAGTCACCGCGTCCCGATTGAAACGCGTGTGACACGGTCACATGACCATATGGGGTGACTTCGGCCTTCTCCCTGAGTGCGGCGGGCAAAGTTACTAGCACACAACGGCGAAACTAGTATTCAGCAGGAGTGCGAACTCGTTACTTAAACCGGACCATGCAACGCGCGCATCTGGTGACACACCGAGATGGCCTCGACTCTGGTCGTGAGCGTTACGCGTGTACTCGGGCCGGCGCTCGCAGTCCATTGACACTGTTGGGTGCATACTGTGCATCAACTATCAATGTAAACGCCTCTCAAGCTCAAGCTCAAGCTCAAGCCCTGTCAATACATTGGTTATATAGCTCGCCAACCCGATGACTCAAATAGTATACATGATCGATGCCTTCGTTTATCAATATACAAAAACCGACAACCACAGAACATGGCCGGCATATACATCTACATTGTCCACATCATAGAAACCAGCTACACCTCCGAGATTCTCCCCTTTCCGCAACCATTCGGAAGATACACCCTCGGCAGTGCTTGCAAATGAACGCTCTGCCCGTCGCTGTCGACACATTGCGACCCCGACGTGTCGTCGTCTGGACTGAATTTGAGCGTCGAACCAGGTCGACTGAACGTATCGCTGTCCCATGCTTGCCCGGACACCACTCGAAGGATCAGCATTTGTGGTGAAATGCACTGCGACACTCGGCTCAGCTGGCGCCATCAACCACAAACTGGAAACCTACGTACCATCATCAAGAAATACACACAG
>JBBPLG010000060.1:0-66098 GCA_038089695.1 Xanthoconium separans | reverse complement strand
CGAGAAATCCTGTGTCGTGCAGCAGCGACGGGATTTGCTCCGCACAGTCGAGAAGCAATCCTCGTTTCTCAAAGATCCGCTTGAGCACTCCCCGATGTCGCTCCGTCGCGTCCCCAGAGCGGCAATGGTCTGTTTCTACGAGTTGAACCCATCCGCCAGGCGCCAGTACTCGGTAGATGTTGTTGATTGCCACTTTCCAGTCTTGGCTGGATAATGCGGCTACTAGCAGACGTTGGTTTGCTAGCTTGTAAGACTTGTCCGCCCAATCCCCTTGCAATTGTAGTATGTTGCCTTCAGTCAGATGGATTCTGGACTCGAGGTCGACACCGAGGTCAGGGAAGAGGCGTGATGAAATGTCGATGCCATAATAGTGAGCGGCGTCGAACGCGTCATGACAATCCAAGGCCCAACAAGCTGACATACGCCCAAGGTTAGGATCGCTGACTCAGCGAGAAAGTGGACGCGCACCTGTGCCCGTGCCTACGTCGAGCACTGCGTCGTCCTCGCTCAGCGTCAAGGGTGCAAATACGACATCGCCAAACGCCTTCTTCAGCACGCGGTTTTGTAGGTTAAGCCTGCAGAAGTATTTATCTGTATGACGCTTGGAACCACTCCGCAACACCTACCTTTCACTCTCTGGCTTGTCGGAGGGTAAAAGATAACGCGACGACGAAGCTAAGGTGACCTGGCCGTTGGTGCGCATGCTAACCATCGATGACTATCAAGTGTAAGAGTTGAGACACTGCCATGCGGTACCAGCGAAGCAGACGTACACTGGCCATGGAGCTTGAGGAGAAAGGTGCAATTTCGAGACAGGGAGTATGACCGCCTTATAACTTGTTATATGCTGAGCCACCACATGGCTTTCTCGGCGACTGATCGAGGACCCAGATCCGAGTCCATGTCAACAACAGCCTCGCTTACCGTGACTGAGTACGTCGGCGGACTTTTCTTGCTAAATTGCGCGTCGTGACTCGTCAGCTGAACAGTTTTCGCACTGCACAACACTGCACCCCGTGAGTGTGTAACCTACCCCTATAAACTTGAAGCAGCAAGGCTTCTATCTCGAGACAGCAGTACTCCTGTTTTGCAGCATTATATATAGAAAGATTAGTCATTGGCTAATATGGGGAATTGCTTTGGCGAGTAGAAGATTCCTCGGTGAACGTGAACTCTCTGATGAGCAGATGCCGATTTTGTGGCGCCTCCAGAGTCCAGACTGATCAACATTCTTGGGCTTTGGAGCATCGTGATGCAGCCACAACATGCCTATTACGGTGTACTCCTGCCCTTTCATCTTTCCTGATGAGTCACGGTCAGAAAAGCAAAAACCCTTGAGCCGCACAGCGTTCTACCATCGCTTGGTAACTGGGATGCGGTACTTGAAAGGGAGACGAGTTCGGCGCTCAGCTCATATGGCGCTATGTACAGTATACGATTAAGACGTAAAATACTACGTCAAGTCATTTGCGACGAGTGCATCGTGACAGTGATGCAACACGCCTCACATCGATCAGATTCACCGCTCGCACGTCCCCACTTTGCATTGCACCCGCAGTATTGTGACCAATCATATCATTTCTGTACCCACGTGCGGAACGGAAATCGGGGAACCGTGGCATGTAGCATTTTCCCGTATCCCTCGTGACTTTTTGATCGGACAACGTCGGGAGCGTGATTTGTAGTCGTCACGAGTGTAGCCCAAATCCAGTCGCCCAACAAGAAAGCAGCCCGAAAGGCAATCCTCAAATATCCTCTACGTGTATTACCTTGCCATACTTAGATCATGTGTGTGATTCTTCTATTCTTGAGACAGTCCCACAAGAAGGTGAATCCGGAAACCCGAACTCGGATGCGGAAGCTATTCAACAAATTCAAGCACAGATACATAGGAGCATCTGGTGAGTCCGAAGATCCTACCAACCACTCACTCGAGGGTACATAAACATCTAAACACCTGTATGTTCTCTGATAAAGGAAACAAGTTCAGTCACCACACAACTTTGATTGTCGTGAAACACTGCATGGCCGCTACGCGGAACCTCGACGACCTTCATCTTCACAAACGAGCCGCTAACCTCATCGACAGCCACCTGGTTGTCGATCTGGCGATCCGTCTCGGGCTTGAGGACAAGCAGCGGTAGTCCGGATTTCCCAGCGGTGAAAAGACCCGCGGGATCTTGTGGTCTCGTTATCGCACGTTTGATGCCCTCTCCAGTGATATACGTTCCCGCACCGAGCCACGAGGCGATCGTAGGGTAGTCCACAGCATCGGGATCCCAGAACGTGGAGCGAACAAACTCAATCTTGGCGTCCATGACCGTCAAAGCGTCCGAAGCAGACAATCCTTGACGGATCGGTGCGATCTCTGGTCGCCCTAGCCGGAGCATGAACGGACCAATATATGGCAAGGGAGCAGCGTATATGATGCCAGACAGTGGAACAGGATTAACATGCTGGCAAAGGTCTGTCGCAACAGTAGCTGATGGCGTTCCTTAATATCACAGGTTTTCCATCAACGTGATGTGGTCAACACATACCTCCAAGACTCCTGTAGCGGATTGCTCCGGATTAGTCACCAGGGACGAGCTATGATAGGAATGACCGCTCACTCACCAACCAAAGAGATAGGGCTTTTTCAGACCGAAGGTCTTGGCGACCGCCATGAAATCCTGAGCGAATCGAATGGACTCGTGTCCCTCGTCATGCAATGGTTTTCCGCTCCAACCATGACCGCGCAAGTCGTAGCGCACCTCCACCAGACTCAATTATCGCAGAGGATCAAGTGCAGACAACTTACAAGATAAGCATTGCTCAGCAGAGTAGCGTCTTGGAATATCTTCTCGTAGACGATCGATGAAAGACCAAGACCGTGGATGAAGACGATGCTTGGTAATGCAGGATTCCCAAGGGCTTCCGCATAGATTTCAGTCCCGTCGTCTGAGGAGATGTGCTTGATGATGAGGCCCGGAATAGACATAGTGAATGCGATTGCTGAAAAAGCTGATGGTGGTAGGGTGTAGTATTTATATCGTATACTTCAGTGAACAACGGCTGGGTTCCGGCCCGCAGTCTCCGAATTACTTACTACCTACTGCAAATTTAGTGAATCAGTAGGCTCTTTCGACTGACTGACGAACCAAGCAGTGTGGTGCAATATCTCACCGTATGATATTTCTTCAAGTTCGAGCAAAGTTGCGCTGCAACCTACGGTGTGGTCACAGCCTAGTCCGCCTCACACGCTCTCATCGTCATCATCAAATGGGCAATCTTCTCACATGGTGCATCAAGGTTTTCTGATGGCAAGAGAGGTACGTGGCAACCACAATGCTGATACTTACAGGCCCATGGGCCCAGAGCGGTGCTGATGCATTGATCATCTGACCCCTGGAACCCTTGGCGCCGGGCACCGTTCCAACGGAGAGATAGGCAACATTAAACCAAATCCATGGGTCCGTTTACTCTTACAGGGAACCACATGCAAGATACATAAGAAAACATACAGGTGGGTGATTTTGATTCACCTTCAAAGCTCCCCCTCCCCGAACATGTCGTCCGCTGGACCAACGATTCAACAAACCGAGGGTAGTGATCTGGTACACTATTTTCAAATACGTCGCTGACCGATCTAAAGTCGTTGGTTTGGTCTTCCCCATCCTCGCGGCGGTGATCACATCGTTCCGTTTATTCGAAAGGACACGACAAGGCCGTCTCTGGCTAGACGATGCATGGGCCGCGCTCGCCACGGTGTTTAATATCGTTTTCCTGGTAGTAAACTGGCTTTATCTGCATGACTTTGGTAATGTCATTCGCTCCTTCCGGGGTTCATTTTGCTCATTCTATACAAGCTCGATATTCTCAAAATTCAATTGTCATATTATATTATTTGTGGGTTTGTTGTACAAACCAGCATTCTACATGCTCAAACCAGCTTATAGGGTTGCGCAATTCTTCTACGCAGTCGTATGGTATGATTTGAATCTCATCTCTCCAATCAGTCACCATCTCAGGATTGTCGTAGGTGTTCGAGGATCTCGATTTTGTTTACCATAATCCGGCTGGCTGTTCCCGGACCGCTAAGAAGACTACTGGTGTGCATCGCTGGTGCATTCATGGTTACATGGATGGTTCTTTTGGCGCAGGTCTTTTGGACCTGTGAAACGGAACCTGGTTGGAAAACGTCACCACGCCCTCAATGCGATCTAGGCAGGAACGTTGCTATTGCGCAGATCATCAGTGAGTCTGTCCGGGGCAAATGATCGAGATAGACGCTCATCCTGTTTCACCTAGCCGACGTGTTTGGCGACATGATCTTGATACTCGCACCGTTCCGTCTGATCTACAAGGTCAGGCTGTCCAGGGCTCAAAAGATCCGGGTGATGTCCATTTTCTCGGCCTCGGCTATTACCACCGTCGTCAGTCTCACACACGCGTACTATGTACTGAATAATGGTGGGCTGAAGGAAGCCACTGCTGCCTTGTTTGAGGTACGTGCTAAGCTTTGCTAGCCACTCAAGCGGGTGGAAACTCGGATTGATACTTTTCCAGGCGTCGATCAGCTTGATCGTGGCTAATTTGAACGTGGTCGTTGCGTTCCTCTTCCGTATCAGCACCGAGGAAACCGCGAAACCTGCTCCACTGCAGCTCAGGTCTATCATCACCTTTGGGTCATTTAATCGGAAAAAATCACACCTCGAAACTCTTTCACCAACGTTGGTTGGGGTGGAGACCACTACGCTGAGAATGGACGATTTTACCATGTCTCCCAAGCGAACGACTGGGGAAGATAGCAGTGATGCTGAAGAGGCAACGATCGCTAAACCAAGTTTGCTTCCCGATGCTTGATATGTTTGGTATACCGTTTCTACTGTACTTGTTAGCACTTGATCACTTTGGTTCTCCTATGGCCCCTTGAATAATAGTTTTCAGTCCCAATGTCTACCTTAATTAATATGGACTCTGATCAAGAGACGAATGTCTGGACGCGGCGATCGGATACATTCACGCTACGTACCTTTTGAGGGGGAAACTACGGGGACTTTAACACACATGCCACATCACTCAGATTTATACAGTATCAAAGTTGTATCGATGTGATTTGCAGGACGAACAAATTAAACCGAGACCTCGCCGTGCACGCTGATGTATTTTCGTGGCCGTTGCACCAATAGCCAAGTCTCGAGTGCGATCCAAAAGTGACAAAGATTAGCGTAGACCTTCCTTAGACGACGACTTCATAGAGTCAACTCGACACCAGGGCGGGAAAGCCGTCCTCAATATTCACTCGAATACTTCACGCGACGTTTCAGACGGAGGAGGTTCGGAGAGTGTGGATTCAAAAGAAGTTTAGGGAACCTCCCAGAATAAGTGATCTGTAAAACAATAAAAGAGCGTGAAAAATCATTCGCTATCAGATAAATGAGCACTTGATGGAACGCCTCATTTGTTTTACGAGTCCGCGGATGATTGATGTGATGCCTCAGACGGGGATAGCGCACTTGAGACGATCTCACATCTCCTCCCGCTGGACTACATCCGACGACGGATTTGTAAATGTGCGACATGTTCCAGCCATGAATCAAGGAGAACGCACTGCATGACCAAATACATCGCAAAGGTTCTCTTGCTCTGGAAGGTAAACAGAGGAAATGAAGATAACATGCACATGGAACACCGAGCGATCAGCGTCACCCAAAAGCTGGTAGCCTACCAGAACAGCGAAAGACATTTAAAACTCCGATCAAGACTTCGGCGGCGACGACCACAAGAAAACGTGCAATCTCGCGGAGGCGTAAGAATTCCGTGGTTCGAAGCTGTTGTCGTCCACAGCGCTCTCCCTTGGAATCCGGCAGCGCACGGACGATTGACATTCTGTACAAGCTATGTCATCGCTGCCTCGACAAACGCTACTTCCAACGCGTCTGAGTGCAATGTTGTGCTTCAAGTCACGCTCGGTTTCCTTTGCTAAAGATGCCAACGCATTTGCTCGTCAGGATAGTCTGGTACTTGCAGCGCGTCATGGCACGCATATAGCTTCATCCTTGCACAATCTCAATAGATAAGTGAGACATGGTAACCTAATTAATTAACTAAATCTAAATAGGCTTTTGGGCGTAAAATATGTTGAAGACTATTCTCGATCCTGGTGTACTGTCCCATTCTTGTTGCAGTTGGTCAATCAGCAAATCGAAATCAGGAGAAGACATGATCCCCATCACGTCTACTGCCGGACGCTTCATTCCTTTGTAAACCCCGATGAAGTTGTCTCGCGCTTCTACTCCATCCTGCCCTGCCCAACTCCCCAGGCCAATTTCGTACACCTTCGTGTGGATCTCGAGAAATCCTGCGTCGTGCAGCAGCGATGGTATTTGCTCCGCACAATCAAGAAGCAATCCTCGTTTCTCAAAGATCCGCTCGAGCACTCCTCGATGTCGCTCCGTCGCGTCCCCAGAGCGGCAATGGTCTGTTTCTACGAGTTGAACCCATCCGCCAGGCGCCAGCACTTGGTAGATGTTGTTGATCGCAACTTTCCAGTCTTGGCTGGATAATGCGGCTACTAGCAGACGTTGGTTTGCTAGCTTGTAAGACCTGTCCGCCCATTTCCCTTGCAATTGTAGTATGTTGCCTTCCGTCAGATGAATTCTGGACTCGAGGTCGACGTCGAGGTCAGGGAAGAGGCGTGATGAAATGTCGATGCCATAATAGTGAGCGGCGTTGAACGCGTCGTGACAATCCAAGGCCCAACAAGCTGACATACGCCCCAAGGTTAGGATCGCTGACTCAGCGAGAAAGTGGATCCGCACCTGTGCCCGTGCCTACGTCGAGCACTGCGTCGTCCTCGCTCAGCGTCAAGGGTGCAAATACGACATCGCCAAATGCCTTCTTCAGCACGCGGTTTTGTAGGTTAAGCCTGCAGGGCCATTTATCAGTATGACACTTGAAACCGCTCCGCAACACCTACCTTTCACTCTCTGGCTTGTCGGAGGGCAAAAGATAACGTGAAGTGGAAGCCGAGGCGACTTGGCCGTTGGTGGGTACGCTAATCATTGATGACTGTCAAGTGTAAGTGTTGAGACGTTTCCATGTGGTAAAAGCGAAGACGACGCACACTGGACATGGAACTTGAGGACAAAGGCGTGTTTAATTGATTTCGAGGCAGGGAGTATGACCACCTTTTAACTTGTTTCACGCTGAGTCACCACATGACTTTCCTGGCGACCGATCGAAGACCCAGATACGAGTCATGTGAACAACAGCCTCGCTTATTGTGCCGCAGGCCATTGTTGTACGACCCCAGATCTTTTTTTGCTGAGCCTTACAGCTTGATCATCGGTGAGTCACAGCCCATTTTGCAGTGCTGTACAGTGTTTTGTTGACGTCAAGCCGCTGTATTGTCGCTAGCGAGGATGCAAAGTTGAAAAAGAGCTGTGCGACTGCCGTTATGCATCTATGCATCACAATGGCCTCATTGCGAGGCTGATGGCCCTTTACACCCCACGTTTAAAGCCATCCCAATTGGGGAAATATTGGCTTGGCGAATGGCGTAAAGACCTTTGATGCTGAGCCGACGACTCACGAGCACTGGCAGACAGAGTTTTTGTGGCACCTCCAGATCAGTATTCCCCATGATGGCGGCCAGCATCAGTATGCTTGGCGGCTTTAGCATGTTCCCAGCGGGCTTTTTTTTTTTTGATGAGAAGCTGCGCGTTATGTAACCTGCGACCCGCAATGTGCAGACCAGCTCGGAAGGCAGACGAGGTCAGTGCTCGGCTGAATACGGCGTAAATGGGCTGAAATACTTGTGATTCCACGTAAAATGAGCAGCACGATCCAAATCCAGAAGTCTTGGACTAACTTCCGTCAAGTCATTTATTTGTGCCATCTCTACACGACTCCACAGAGTGATACGGTGGTGATACGCCTCAGATTCAAATCAGATCCGCCGCTCCTTCAAGCGCATTGTGGTGTGGTCGCAGTACTATACATCCGGTGTAGTCATGAATCATGCAGTGAGAAGCACGGCATGACTCTGGCCATGGGCGCTAGCAGCGCCATGCTTTCCCGTTCTCCTCGGACAATGACTGATCGAGATCAACGGTCTTGATTAGACACATGGGAAGCGTTGCGTTGTATCCAGTCTACTTGTTTTCGTTCAGCGCTCATAGTCAGTTCGGAATCAGTGCCCGAGAGATTCATCAGCTTGAAAGGCCGCATCTCTACTCTATTTAGGTTATTTCCCCATTCTCACTTGCTTCGATCAAATAATAATAGCAACAGCCTTACCTACTAGCTACGCCACATTGATGCGGTGGCTGAAAAAGCACCAGTGGATTGCCCCACGTGCATTGCTATGCTCTGCTCTGTGTCCTCGATCATGCGTGTGATAAGTAGGCTCTTTGGAACTGTCCCACGGGAAAGCAAACCCAGCAAACCGGGCTGACACAGATGCAGAAACCATTCAGCAAATTCGAGCAGCTGCCTAAGAGCCTCTGAAAGCTCCGACAATCCCACCATCATGCCACTCATTACACAGCATCCTGTAAATAAGAAACATCTAAGTCGTTTTTTCTTTAATAAAAGAAATAAGTTCAGCCACGACACAGCTCTGGTTGTCGTGAAACACTGCATGGCCGCTACGCGGAACCTCGACGACCTTCATCTTCACGAATGAGCCACTAACTTCATCGACAGCCACCTGATTGTCGATCTGGTGATCCGTCTCAGGCTTGAGGACAAGCAGTGGTAGTCCGGATTTCCCAGCGGCAAAAAGACCAGCAGGATCTTGTGGTCTCGTTATCGCCCGCTTGACGCCTTCTCCAGTGATATATGTTCCCGCACCGAGCCACGAGGCGATCGTAGGGTAGTCCACGGCATCGGGGTCCCAGAACGTAGAGCGAACAAACTTGATCTTGGCGTCCATGACCGTCAAAGGGTCTGAGGCAAACAATCCTTCACGGATTGGTGCGATCTCTGGTCGCCCTAGCCGGAGCATGAACGGACCGATGTAGGGCAAGGGAGCAGCGTATATGATGCCGGACAATGGAACAGGATTCACATGCTGGCAAAGGTCTGTCGCAACAGTAGCTGGTGACGTTCCTTAGCGTCCGGATTTCCATCAATATGATGGCCGATGCGATACATACCTCCAAGACTCCTGTAGCGTATTGCTCCGGATTAGTCGCCAGGAACGAGCATAGGGATGACCGCTCACTCACCAACCAAAGAGATAGGGCTTCTTCAGATCAAAAGCCTTGGCAACCGCCATGAAATCCTGAGCGAATCGAATGGACTCGTGTCCCTCATCATGCAATGGTTTTCCACTCCAGCCGTGACCGCGTAAATCGTAGCGCACCTGCACCGTACTCAATCAATTTTCGTAGAGGATCAAGTGCAGACAACTTACGAGATAAGCATTGTTCAGCAAAGCAGCATCCTGGAATATCTTCTCGTAGACGATCGATGAAAGACCAAGACCGTGGATGAAGACGATACTTGGTAACGCAGGATTTCCAAGAGCTTCCGCGTAGATCTCAGTCCCATCGTCAGAGGAGATACGCTTACTGATGAGGCCTGGAATAGACATGGTGGATGCAATCACGCAAAAAGCCGACCTGAGGGTTACCAGGACGTGTTTATATTGTAAAACTTTGGTCAGCGGCTGTGTGGTTCAGGATGCATTCTGAATATACTTCCGACCGCATTGGTCAAATCACCTGGGTATCCAACACCATTACCGATTTCTCTGATGCTGACAGATGGTCAAGGAAACTGACAAACCGAAGGCGCGAAATTCTTACGTTGTGAAGTAATGCCTTGGATAAGCGGCGCTGTGCACCTCCCGGTTTGCATCCCACGATCGCATCAATCTTCTCTTCAAAGTTCTGATGTCGAACCATGGCAGAGATGAAACTGGCAACTCGCACCAACCTAATACTGTACGTACATGCCTTGTAACAGCTAGAGCGGTGCTGATGGCCGGAGTTAGTTCGAACTTGGAGCCTCGTGGAACCACTTGGCGTCACGCCATTTCATCCGGGCCAACCAAAGCCGTGGAGCTGATTACTTAAAGAAACATGTAGGTAAGACGTTTAACACCCCCTTCGCCCCCTCCTCCGCCCAAGGTGAAGATGTCGTCTGGACTAACAATCCAACAAACCGAAGGTAGTGACCTTGAAAACCATTTTGAGGTATGTCACTGACGAATCTAAAGTCATTGGTTTGGTCTTCCCCATTCTTGCGGCGGTGGTCACTTCGTTCCGTTTATTCGAGAGGACACGACAAGGCCGTCTCTGGCTAGACGACGCATGGGCCGCCCTCGCCCTGCTGTTTAATATCGTGTTCCTAGTAGTAAACTGGCTTTATCTGCATGACTTTGGTACCGTCATCCTCGCTCCTTCCTTGATGAATTTTGCTCAATCTATACAAGCTCGATATTCTAAAAATTCAATTGTCGTGATATATTATTTGTGCGTTCTTTTTACAAATCAGCATCCTACATGCTCAATAACCAGCTTATAGGGTTGCGCAATTCTTCTACGCAGTCGTATGGTACGATTTGAATTTTGTCTCTCCAATCACTCGCCATCTCAGAATGGTCGCAGGACGTCGAGACTCTCGATTTTATTCACCGTCGTGCGACTGGCACTTCCCGGACCGCTCAGAAGACTACTGGTGTGCATCGCCGGCGCATTCGTGGTTATATGGATGGTTCTTTTGGCGCAAGTCTTTTGGACCTGTGAAACGGAACCTGGTTGGAAAACGTCGCCGCGCCCTCAATGCGATCTAGGCAGGAATGTTGCTATTGCGCAGATCATCAGTGAGTCTCTCTGGGGTAAATGATCGAGATAGACGCTCATCCTGTTCCACCTAGCCGACGTGTTTGGTGACATGATCTTGATACTCGCACCGTTCCGTCTGATCTACAAGGTCAGGCTGTCCAGGGCTCAAAAGATCCGGGTGCTATCTATTTTCTCGGCCTCGGCTATTACCACTGTCGTCAGTCTCACGCACGCGTACTATGTACTGAATAATGGTGGGCTGAAGGAAGCCACTGCTGCCTTGTTTGAGGTATGTGCCAAGCTTTGCTAGCCACTCAAGCGGGTGGAAACTCGGATTGATACTTTTCCAGGCGTCGATCAGCTTGATCGTGGCTAATTTGAACGTGGTCGTTGCGTTCCTCTTCCGTATCAGCACCGAGGAAACCGCGAAACCTGCTCCACTGCAGCTCAAGTCTATCATCACCTTTGGGTCACAACCGAACCGGAAAAAAGCACAACTTGATACACTTTCAACGACGGTCGTTGGAGTCGAGACCACGACGCTGAGACTGGATGAATTTACCACGCCTCCCCAACGAACGGCTGAGAGAGGGAGCCATGATACTGATGAAGAAGCAACGATGGTTACTAAGCCAGGTTTGCTTGACGTTTGATGCCTTCGTACGCGGTTCCTTGAGTACTCGTTCGTTATTTTTTTTCCTAAACCACCTTGGATGATTGTTTTTGGTCCCAAGGGGCAACGCATTTTATGCTAACTTGAAAGAGACGAAGGTTTTGAAATGATGATCGGATACAATTGTTTTTGTTTTTTTCAAACCATGAAGACATTGATGTTATCACACCACCTCTCTGTAGATTATAATGTATTAAATATGTAAGTATACCAACGAGCGGTCGATTCGACGACAAAAGAGTCGCTGCTCAATTGATGGTACGGACGAAGTCAATCATCCAAGTGTTCTGGCCAGAATTGCAAGATCTGGAAAGATGCAGTGACCAATAATATCGCAAAGGATCTCCTGCATCGATCAGACGAGCTAAGCGCTCAGCTACGACCAACTCGACGGCGATAGCGTACAAGAGCAGGTTAATGGCAAAGCACAAGGCAAGCAAGAAATATATTTGAAACTCCGATCGAGATCATCTCCTTCGAACAACGACCACGACGCGCAAAAAAACGTCCGATCTCGACGAGGCATATTTCCTGGATCCCATCATGTCCGAAGCTGTCGCCGTCCCGCAGCACACCCTCTCAGAGTGGGGCAGCGCACGGACGATCGACATTCATGGCTGGGTCATCACCGCCTCAACCAATTGCATCTCCAACGCGTCCGAGTGCGACGTGCTCCAAGCTGAACTCGGGTTTCCCTTGCCAGAGATGACGTTTGGGAACAATTCCTTGTCGCTGGAGCACCGTCCGTCGGGGTGGAAGTTGGTGCTCGACACCAAGATGGCCTTGTCGGGCGTCAAGGGCGGCGAGCTCGAGGAGGGAGACGGAGGCGTCAAAGTCGGGTATGCAGACGCATGGCTGAAGAGTCGGTAGGGCACCCACTGCACATGGTTGCGTCCACGTCTCTGAGCGCGTTTCACCCAGCACAGACCCGGGTACGAGCCTCCCCCTGCCCACCACCATCTTGGCCAAGCCATACGACTGGACGTACACGACGACCTACCCAGGGCACCACCCGCACGCTGAGGACGCATCCGAGGCGGCGATATGGACAGACGCGGATCCCGAGGACCCCGCGCACACGATCCCACTTTCCGAGCTCACCCGACCAGACCCCATCTTGTTCTACGCCGAAGTGCCTTTGTTTGAAGACGAACTCCACGACAATGGATCGTCTCATCTGCTCGTCAGAATAGTCAGTGTGCTCTCCTTCTGGGTTTCGGTGTGATGTCTCACAATTGTATTTGTGCAGCGTGTCATGCCCACTTGTATTTTTATTCTTGCACGATTCACGTTGCGCGTGGACAATGTCCTTTTTCGAATACACGATACACGGATATTTCATTCCTTTTCATCGAGCCCACCGATTGTTGTACGGCAATTGAGCGGATGGGAGGCGCCTTACGATCGGGTGAAACGCGTATGTCATACACAAGCCGCTCGTGGCCATGTCTCACTGAGGACCCCACAGCAACTACCCAGACGCAACGACTTGACGCCTCTAACTGACGTAAATTTCATTGCCAAGGTTCTTACAGAAATGCCAACCGAAGCAAGCCAAAAAGTCGGCGCCAGCACACGATGGAGGGGACTGAAGACAAAGGTTGAGGTCGCAAAGTTAAAATCTAGAGACTGAACCGCACCATGTACTCCTAGTCCAAGATGTAAATTAGTGCATCGTAGACATACGATGTTGTTTCGTACCAGGTAGTCCCAAGTTTACCGAAGTAGATCCTCCAGCATCTGCCTCACGTCCCCTGCCCTGACCCTGCCTCCACTCAGTTGCATTACTTTCCCCATTATCCGATTCATGACCTTGACGTTACCGTCTTTCACCTTTTGAACTTCTTCAGGAAGTGCCTCGATAGCTTCCAAACACCAATTCCTCAAAAGAGAACCGTCGTCATCCGACAACGCCAGCAACCCCAATTCCTTCGCCAACACCGATGGGGAAGCCCTAATGCGCGAAGTGACCATGTGACGGAGCAAGACCTTTCCCGACTTGCCTAGATATCGTGCGTCAGCACTTTTCTCAAACACCAGACGATATCAAAAATACCTGTTATCGTTCCAGACTGCACCATGTCCACCAACTCGCCCATCTGTTCTACTGAGACGGGATTGTCGCTGAATGTCTCTTTACGAGCAATGAGTTGACCAAGGAGTTCGTGTATCATCCTAACTCGTTTAGAGCACACGGGCGACAAGGGTGGCTGGAACCTAGCACGTACCAGTTCACGGCCGCTTTTGCAGAGCGTCCTTGAGCGAGGCGGTCAAAGTACTGGACGGCTCCTCTGGCAGGTTCACCGTCGAAACGGACTTCTCGTCCAGCGTCCATGCCCATGAGTACCTCTGCCTCTTGCTCGCTTAAACCTAAACTTATTAATCGCGCATGGGTCTCTTGAGGAAGCTCTGGCATGCACTGCCGAACGTGGTCAATGTAGTCCTAAAAGCCAAGGTTAAACGCGTGTCAGAGGAAGTGAAAGAAGACGAACAGGGGACAGGAGGAGCGGCGGAAGATTAGGATCTGGCATGTATCTATAGTCTGGAGAGTCCTCCTTACTTCTCAGCTTGAACGTCTCCGCCTTGGCTTCGTCGAACCCACGCGTCTCTTGGGGTACGGTCTGACCACGCTCGAGGAGCTCAATATGACGGAAGGCTTCAGAAGCTAAGGGACTGTTGTAGTAACTGCATTTGGGGCAGGAATGAAGAGGTACGTACTGATGCCGATCATCATGAACTTGAAACTATTCAGGTTCTTGATTTCGCATCGCGTGCCTGGGGGATGTCCATGTTTATTCACCGAGACATTCACGTCACATCTGAGCGATCCCTAAGGAAGATCGTCAGATGGTGTAGGGACGCATGCACGATGCACGAACGAGCTCCATGCTGCCGTCGCTAGCTCCGACAGCTCTTAGCATGGCTTGGAGAGTGCGAACATAATCGCCAGCCTCCTCTGGAGACCTAATACACAAGCAGAGAACTCATTTCACAAAGGCATGCTTGCAATTCAATGCGCAACGGACCTCATATCTGGTTCGGAAACGATTTCCATCAATCCCGAACCCGCTCGATTGAGATCGACCTGAGTGATACGGCGACGCGGGTCGAATAACGACTTTGCGGTATCCTGAGAATAAAAGTTATGGGATGTGGAACGCGTCTAGGCGCGTCACGAACCTGTTCCAGCTGTATCTGGGTGATGCCAACCCGGAGGTTATCACACGAAGGCGACAAGTCCAGGTAACCTCCTCTCGCCAACGGCGCTAGCCAATACGCATATAAGTACCACATTTATGCGTGCCTGGCAAAGACATATCACACTCACCATAGCGCTGCGTAATTTGATAGCCAGCTGGTAGATCAGAGTAAAAGTAGTGTTTCCTGTCGAAGGCTGAGCGCGGTTGAACTTGTGCATTGAGTGCGATGGCAGTTCGGACTGCAAGTTCGATGCATTTTGGGTTTAATGTCTACGCGTTCTGCGTGAGCCGTGATGAACGAGATGCGCACAGTTTGACTCACTGGCAGTGTCCCAGGCAATGCAGCATCATAGCAGGTGACAAACGAGTTGGGTTGTTCCCCTGGCTTGGAAGTGAACGCGTCTGCGTGCCAATCATGGCGTCAACGGCAGAAACCTTCGTGGATAGACTCGGTACAAACGAGAAAACAGTTTTCTCCGAGACTTGATCTGCGCATGGACCTCGATGCCGACGACGACCTCCCAGCCAAGCCATCGTTTGTCTTCGCGTATCCGTGGTCCGTCGTGTAGACCGTTGAAGCGCAACGGTCGCCAGAGTCGCTGCAACTGTCGAACTCGCCATGGACATTCGAGTTGGCACAAAATCATCGTCGAAGAGAGTTTCCTTTCTTGGAAAATATTTTATTAATGTTTGACAAGTTCCATTTTTGGACATTGCAACTTCCATCAGCCAGTGTGGGTTTCCAGTTTTCTGTCTGGTCATCAACCGAATTCTTTCTGAGCCATGTGAAGCAATAGCACAAAAGCAAGCTAGGAAGGGTACCGGCGGTACCGGAGCTTCCTAGAGGAGGATATCAGATATGAAGTATCTTCCTCGGGGAATTTTTGGTAAGCCGGTGATCATTTGACAGTGATCCGGTGAGGACATATCCACCCAGTACCGTACTACCACACCGACGTGCCTGTGAGTGATGACGTTTTTAGTGGAAAGTCGAGCACTTTCGACACAACTTTGAGCCGGGCCGCCCGGCGCTCACTATTCTTATCCGTGCACAGCTGGTCCGTCAGCTTCATCGTTACAAGGGCGTCTGTTGCTTTCTTCTTCTCCTCTCCCATCTCACCTGGGAAGACACCGAAACCATAGACGTTTTGGTTATTTGAATTCATCCTGGATCAAACAAATTATCGGCCAGAAATCTGGCACGTCATTTGTCAGGATGCCACTGAGTCAGACAGTTCCACGACACTGGAAGATGACGAGTCCATCCTTCCCGTTTACGAGCCCCCGAGCCGCAGCCTCAGTATGAGTTCGAGGATAGGCACAGCGTAAGGATCGTTTGAGTCATCGTCTCAATTATGATAAACAGTTTTGTTCGGTTGGTCTAGCACCACGCGCAGCGACAGCCCGATGTATTCTGAGTCGGACCTGTCCTTCTGGCGTCCAACTTTAAAGTCGGTACTCTTTCATTTTGCATCAAAATTGAGTTGGGCTCATGATGCTTCTTCCGACTTCGAGTTTGCCTCGCTCGTTTCTTCAGATGGAGCATGAAACATTCACGTACACTTATCATCTCTTTACAAGCAACACCAACGTAGAGATTTCCATCTTGTGAGTCTTGTCTTTGTCCATTTCGTATTTGTCACTCATTGATTTCAGGGTCGAGTCAGACCCAGACCAGCCGAATATCTATACCTTTTCCTTGTCAATGATAATCGGTCACGTCGAGCGCGCCATCTGTGCGCCTGTTACGATGAAACTCTCCCAAAATCCCCGCCGATTAGGATTTGTCGTCTTGTAAGTGACATTCCCTTCTTTCTTTTTCACTCACGGTCTTGATCCCACGAATCCGTCTCGCCAGTGCATTCCCTCCCAGGACTAGCCTCCCGACAGGCTGTCTCCACCATCTTCGCGTCTGGTTACGCACGGGGGCCGTCGATCACCGCTTGTTCGCCGAAAAAGACCTCTGGTTTGGTAATGACCCCGATTTTCACGCGATCGCCGACGCCTCCTTTGCCCGCCTTCTCAACGCGACCCAACATCTATCCATTTATAAAGCCATCGTCGGAGGCGCACACGTCAGCTTCATTCTCAGGTATCGTTTTCTCCCCACCCGCGCCCCCTTTCCGCGTCGCTTCTTACCCTTCCGCAATGTCACAGATGGACATTCATCGAGGCTCCTGGGACGTACGCACTCTCGCTCGACTACGAAGCAGGCGATGCCGGCAGAACCCTTTTTGAAAATTACCAACTGAGACTCTATTGCGAGCCCCAAGTCGTCTCGTTTTTCATCTAGCAAGTACCCTTCCCGCTTCCCCTCGGACACTCCTCGTGCTTACGTCCTCTCTTCTTCTTTACTTTACCCGCACACGCCCGTTGTCCCCGACCATCAGCACGATTCCGATCCAGTCGTTCCCCGCGGGTGCGAGCCACCGTCTCCGCGTATGGCTCCGTACCCCACACCCGACCTACGCACGTTCCCGTTCGTACCCTCCCGATCCCAACATCCACGCCAACGCCAGCGCCAACGCCAACGCCAGCGCGCACCTCTACCAACGTATCTGGAAATCCGACGACTTCAAGATCGGTGGCAACCTCGCGTTCGAAAGCGTGCCTCAGATCGTGCTAGCGACGTGCGTGCATGCGCCCGAGGTTGCCATGTCCGTGTGTGCGTATCCTGCAGACTTGGATGCGCCGCCGGCGTTTGAGTCGGCGGTGGGCATGGGCGTGGGCGTGGGTAGGGGTGTGGGTATGGCGGCGACGGCGCTCGTGCCGAATAGGAGATTGTCCAGGTTGGAAGCGCCCGATCTAGGCGATGGTGTTGCAGACGATATGGGCGAAGCCGTCAACGATCGCTGAGATCGCTCGCCACATCAAGCAGGTCTACCATCCACAGAACATATTTATAGTTGATGCGTAAACTACGATACACGTTTGTTTTTCGTCTTGATATTTAGGGGAGAGGAAAGCGGAAAGAAAAAAAAAAAACGCTGTATGACGCGTACTTGGAGTACGCACTTTGTACAAGGAGGGTTGTGTGTGGTTTCGGGATGAAAAAAAAATTGTTAGAAACGAAACAAGATGGATGAAACCAAGCAGAAACAAAAAAAAAAGAGACAGTCTAGAGGGGATGACAGCATAAAGGCAACAAAGGGATTGAACTGAAATGCCATCGCCAAGTGATACCTGTGTTGGCAAGTTGCAGCGCACACACATAGGTCCATATTGTCATGCCTTTGAGGGGAAAATGCCTGTAGAGAGAGAATATTGAATAAATCCATAGGAAGAGCTCAGAGCAAACAGTCCAAAAAGACTGCATCGACGGAGTTGATGAGCCAGATCTCAAAAGTGCCACGATATCCGAAACGAGCAATGCGCCAACGATCGAGGGAGCAAAACAGTCTTGAATGAAAACGTTGTCGGAGGCGTGCACTTGCGAGCGCCCATGACCAGAACCGCCGATGTCGTGTCTTCTACTGGGCCGCAACAGCGCCAGCAGCTAGCGCTACGCTATCATGCAACAACAGCTGAGGTGTCTTGGTTATTCTTTCGGTCGGAGGTGTAAGGTCTTTCAGGCCATGCGGAGCTGGTGTTGAGCTCAATGACAACCCTGGAATCCCCCCCTCGTCTTCTTCTTTGGTCGCGGCGCTAACTGGCATCTCCGACCTGCTAGACATGCGATGTTGCGAGGTCAATAATAGCCTAGTGCGAAGCGCAGTATACGGACCGTCGCTTCTTGTTGGGCATATCGGGAGAGGTGTGATTTGACTTGCCCGGTCCCTTCATGTCGTTCGGTAAGTGGTGATCAAAGGAATCAAAAGCCAGTGCAAAAGGGAACAAAAGGCCGAATATCCAACACGCACTTTGCCAGTTTTGGGTCGTTTCAATTGTCTCGGTTGTCGTTCGCCTTCATCAAAGACGTAATCCGGCAATGCAGAGCTATACGAGAATTTTGCATGAAGAACACACATCCTATACAACTCCATTGTCTTGAATTACCTTTTGATGTTCCGGACGTAGATGCCCATTTGCGATTCATCGTACTTTTCCCACATCTTGACTAATTTTGTGAATTCCGTGGTAGGGTATGATATATCCAGTTTTCTTGGACCGACCGAACCCACTTCAAGGAGAAAAATCGAGGCACATCAGAGTCATGTTCCGACAAACTTGGTGGAATCATAAGCGTACTTGGTTTGGGCTCGACGAGGAGGCCAATGTAGAACGTCGTTGAATGAACGGTGCTGGCATCCTCGATCCCTTCAATGTCAGCTTTCGTTCGTTTTGCGATCACATCTGTCATCTGCCCTTGTGCCACTTGACACACTTCCTCTCGCGACATACAGTGGGACACTTGCTCGAAACCTTTAATGAATGGATGCGCCAATATGAGAGAGTCAACATATTCAAGCTTCATCACAAGTTGCCGTATTCGCGACTCGACAGTTCCTGCCCTGAGTACCGTTTGCAGACTGTATGCAGACTGAATCTCGACTTGGTACTACTTACCACTTGATCTGGAGTTCAGATTCGCCAGTGGATGCTATCACTTGTAGGTAATACCGATACTTGTGGAAAAAGTCGTGCTTGGAAAAAAGTTCAGACCAACTTGCAGTCCCAACGATGACTCGATCGACGATGTCGGCACCTTGAAACGTTCAATCAAACGATAACCAAGGGATAAAAACAAGATCGAAACACCTTTCTTAAATTCTTCTGTAACGATCATCTGTGTTGAGGCTGTAACGTTGTGAGTAGCACACATTGCGGGATACGCGGGAGTAATAATGGGCATCCGATGAGACCGATCTGCGGGGTAAAGCTGCATAACGTCAACCCACTTTTCCTTTGGAGAAACCAGCCAAACGCGCACCTTTGGATTCCATACTCGGACTTGCAGGGGACCTTCTTCGATTTGCTTCAAAAGGACTGGCTGTGGCCAGGACCTGCCTTCTGTCAGAGACCTACGTGGGCAAGACGGGAACGACGGCGTACCACTGATACATGATAATAAAGAATCTGCTGACTATCGCCCCAGCAGTCGCATTTGGATATAGTTGACATACTCGAGCGACGAGTATAGCCCAGGCGACGCCACCAAAGAACCCGTTCACGTTCGAGTAAATGGCCCTCCCTAACAAACCTTGTGGGTGACGTAAACAAGTACGAGATGGCACGTACGTTGCGCCCATAGTTTGATGCACCGCAGAGAATCACGATAAACCTGGACATTAGGTACCAAACGCAAGATCTCGTCGTTCACCCTTGAACCTAGACACTACTTAACCTGAATTAAAGATGCCAAGCTGATAAGATACGACACCATTAAGACTCCGCACGCATCGCTCATCCAAGTTCCGGAGTAGATTGTCGTCCTTTAGTGACAAGTCATCGGGTATGGATGATAGGGCTAACCGCGCCATCAAGAAATCCAGAGGAATACCGGATATTTTTGTTTTTATGATAGGGACATAGGCTTCGGGAACGCCCTGAAATGGAAGGACTTGGTCGACAGATCGAGTTTACAATCGACAACGGCACTCACTGAGACTTCCGTCACACCCTCCAGTTCCCGAAGCATGCCCTCGAACACCTCGAAGAAATCCTCGCGCGATACATGTTTTGGGACTACACACAGGGTATCGATATCGGAACCAGGACTGTGAACACCCAAGCGATATGAACCAAAAGTGAAAATCTTGCCACCAGCTGCGCTCGCAGCTGCTTCTGATAGGCCGCGTTTGAGAGAGACCTCATAGACAAACTTCTTGACGAGGGCTGCGACGCGGCCAAGGACTGCTTCCCTGCAAAAAAGGTCGAGACGATCTCAGCATGTGTCGTCGGCCGCAATGGGGTCTTGCGGAGGTGTAATTGAGTTTTGGTGGGGAATTTCGATCGTACCTCGTTCGAGCTTCCTCTACGGTTTCAAAGGTGTTTTGATTTCGTAGTTCTTCCATGAGAGTCTCTGTGACCTCCTTCTCTCGTTCTGTGGATTCGGCCGTTGAAATGGGAGCTGTTACACCGAGATACCTGGGTGAGCGTGTCAGCTGGGCAAAGGAAAGAGATTGCAGGCTGCTAGAACTGCGGATGATGTTTACCCTTTCTCCGTTGTCATTTTGTATTTGAGAAACGAGGACTTGAACCAAACTACAATGTGTGGGTGCGAGTGCGGGGCGGTAGTGGTCAATGGTCAGGTGGGTGGCGGACGCTCTCGTTCACGGTTTTGGCCAAGTCCGAGTTTTGCTTAGTCAACCTTGTCAAACCACCACAAGACTGAACAAAGGTTGTATCATTGCGACTATATCAAAGTTATGGCGCCCGTGCTCCATTCGGCATATCTCGTTGGCATCACCCGAGCAACGTGAATCATAATGGCGAACAAAAAAAAAAAAGACCCCATGCGCTGTCCACGTTGCAGTCACTGGTTCAGTGGCTTGACCCAGACAATCCAGTGTCATAAGTTCACACTCAGTGCCAGCGAATTATCGATCTAAGACTTATGACGGAAAGGTACACTGACCAGTTCGAAGCCTGGGCGGACAAGAAACTTGGAATGATCTCTCGACTTTTCGTTGAACGGGGCCCGACATCGTGGTGATACATACACGTTTGTGAGTGTAGGTATACCGGACGGTCGGGCCGGCACAAGGCGCCCTAAAAAATGGCCCAGTGAACATAAGTAAC
Organism: Xanthoconium separans; assembly: GCA_038089695.1. NCBI lineage: Eukaryota > Fungi > Basidiomycota > Agaricomycetes > Boletales > Boletaceae > Xanthoconium > Xanthoconium separans. Next base: position 44,766 of record JBBPLG010000060.1, on the reverse strand, counting down.
GTGCCTGCAGTCCGAGTCTACGACGGTGATAGAGTCGCAGTCTGAGAAATGGCCGTCAACTTGATCCGTTTGGTACCTTCTTGCCACCGCCCTTTGTTTCCATCGCTCCCCTCGTCAACCTCCGATTCACGTCTGTACTCGACATGCACGCGCTTCGACTCCGCCTTGGTCTTTTGTGTGGACGTAGACGGCACGCGGAAGTAGGGCTGGGCAAGCCAGTGCGGCAGCACCTTGAGCCCAGTCGCAGGCTCTACCGTGATTAACTCCTCAGCGGGTCGACCTTCTGCATCCCTGGCATCACGCTATGATCACCATTCCACCCAAAGATATCGAGGTGAGAAAAAAACCAGATCAAAAGAGGAAACACCATCAGCCATTCAAAATCCCGTGTTTATCAACGGGAGACGCTCACGTCCATCCGTTGCTTCATCGCCCGCGCCACTTCTATATATCGCTCGACAGAGCGCGGACCACGAATCTTGCTCAGCTCGTCCCGCAGATCAGTCTCGCGGGCAATCGCAGGTCGCAGCAATTTGAATAGGTGACCTTTGACCGCGCTCAGGGACGTTGGCGTTGCTAGGCCCTGTACAATCTCCAGGTACTCCAGTGCGAGGTCTGCATGAGGAATGTGGAGTCCGGTGTCGAACGTGCGTCCCGTTTCCAGAACGATTCCCTCCGCATCAGTACCAATCCCTGTGGCTGCGGGCGCAAACAACGCCGGGTTGTATAGATGCCCTTCTGCTGACATCACTGCATCGGCACCAGTTTCTTCTAGGCACCGCTCGATATCGGAGTGGTAAAGGATATTGCCGTTCGCAAAGACGGGCACAGAAACAGCCTCCTTAACAGCACGTATCTTGACCCAATCCGCCAAACCAGTGTTTTGACCACGCTGCTCACGTAGCCGGCCATGGCAGGTGAGTATTTGGGCGCCCGCGTGCTCGAGCATGCGTGCATATTCGACTGTCTTTTCGATGGTGGGAAACACACGGAATTTGGCGGTGACGGGGATATGGAGCTCCCGATGCATGGTATTAACTTGTGGGGTGCAAAAAAGTCAAAACAATGGGGAAATAATAAAGGACTTGACTGACTCAGCTTGTAAATCAGGTCCCAGTCTTCCATTAGAAATGCCCCATAGTGCCCAGATCGCGCAATCTCCTGTGGACATCCTAGGTTCAGGTCGATCGCATCGCAGTGGTCTTGAAGTGCCCGTGCAGACTCGAGTAGTTGTTCGGGGTCGTTGGCGCAAAATTGAACGATGAGGGGCCGATCAGCGGGGCCACCTTCCTCGCCATGAGAGAGATCAAAATATTTGTCACGGTGCAACTTCTTTCCTTTTTGAAGGCAGAACATCTATGGTGTGAACTGATATCAGCGGGCGAAATCCGCCCAAGAAGACTCTGATTTTGACCTTGGCGTTGATCATTGGGGTATACACAAGCTGTAATAACAGTCCATTTACGATTATAATTGGAAGAAGATAGAACTCACCTGTGCACCATACCGCCGTGCCAAGATTCTCCATGGCTGTTTTTTCATCGGCCGAGAGCATGAGTCAGTTCCCCAGTCTAGAGCGACGTCACGGGACGAAAAACGCACCAGCTCGCTCTGGTCGACCATGGGCGCGACGACATACTTTGGACTGCCGAGAACGGTCCTGTAGAACTCGTACCCTTGGAGTTTGCGGGATGACGGTCCTGGTCTGACGATCTGTGATGGAGATGGGGGTGCTACGGGTGACGTCGCTCGTGTGGAGTGTGTGGACTCGACGACGACCGTCGCCATGTCATGGAAAAGCCGTCCGACTACACGAAGAATATTGGTGCTCTGAGATTGCACGATCAGATATGGCATAGACACCCAACATCGAGAAGACAAAACAACCGTACACAACAAGTGTCTAGACCCTTTGAAAGTCTAATGCGGTCCGACATGATCGCCTTGACAAGTAATAGTATCCTAATAAACTACTTGGCGTTACAGTTGGACAAGGCTGCCAGTCACTGGAGTTTGACACTCTGCTTCCAAGCAACCTCGCAAAAAAATCTGACGTTGGCAGTTACAGCAGATTCCTTCCGTCGGGTCGGGTCACCGGTCGCCATCCAATGGCATTTCCGAGGCGTTACCGCTCATCATGATGCGGAACGAGATTCGCCGCCCATCTGCTAATATGCCAGCATTAATGCCGTGTGGGTGCTTGCTGGCAAGGGCATCAGGATTCAGAACCGGCTGTGACCCTCGTTATCATAGAGCACGCTTCTTCCACTGGCAGATTCTCCGCTCCGAGCAGGGGCAAACTTTTCCATGTGACCCTGCATCTCGGCCGCAACAATCGACATGTGCGTCGAGATGTCTTTTTCTTGGCTGACGCATACAGTATGATTATTTTTCAACCCTCTTATCTCCTTTTCATTTCATCCACACACCGTGACACACGCACCATTGGTTAGCGACGCATGACAAGACGTCAGACGCATTATTCATTAGGTATCCCTCGAAAGTTCAAAACCCTATTTCCGTGTCGAGTCTCACGTTCATATTTAGGTTGAGCGAGGCTCGCGTCTCCATGTGCGAAGTGATTGACAGCAATCGGAACAGCGATAAACTCGAGAAAGTAGAACGAAGAAGCTATGCCTAGTACAAGAATATTTGCGAGAAAACAAGTCTACCAGAGGAGTCCCAGGATAACCAAGACAAAAAGTACGGTCCGCTAGTTGAGTAAGTGTTATACTGGCACAAAATGTAGATGTAGATAGTTGAAACAAAATATCTATAACCCACTGCCAGATTGTCACGGCGAGATATGCTATGGGTAGCCCATCTGTCGGACGTATCCCCTGGAATCTCGGGGTTGTCTAGGGTATACCCTCGATACCAACGATTGTTTGAGGGCCCATCTCCGCACCAACCATGTGATCAACGCCACCAATAGCACAGCTCCGATAGCACCGACGACAATACCTGCCGTCGTACCTGCAGACGAATGACTCGTACTCGTTGAACTGCTCGACGAATTGGAACCAGGGTTCCCCCCGAATGGCCAGTAGTTCCCTCCATCGGGAGGTAGAACGCAAGTCAGGCTGTCACCGTTTGAAATACTCGTAAAGTCGAGTTGGGTCGTTGATTTTTTCACGTTATTCAGGTCAACCACGAAAGCAGCAGGATTTGGCGTGGCGTTGTCGGTGGTGCAGTTTGGGCCTCGTGCTCCAATGAATGATGTGTTGCCAAGGAGAATGTTGCCTTCCACGGTAAAGTTGGTGGCGGAGCTCATCGCCACACCATAGCTAAACGCTCCACTGAGCTGGTTGCCTTGTACCATCCCGCCAGTGCTGACATTGTTACCGTATCGGTCGCCGAACCAGGTACGAGGGCCAATGGCGATCCCAAGCCTAGATCGACTAAGGTGAGACGAGCCCAAGGGTGAGGAGGAGAGAGACTGACTTTACTACGGCGTCAGCACTATTGGTTCCTTTCGTCTGCGATCCACGGGCAGGCTGAGAAGCGAAGCCACCGAGTATGGTGTTGTTGGTAACTACGACGCCATCGAAATTGCCTGCAAACGGGTCAACATCTACCAAATTGATGCCTCCCAAAAGGGTTTGCTACAGCATGACCGTGTCAGGATCCCAAGGTAGAACGACATGTGAAACAAAAACATACTGTCTCCACCCATATCGTATTGTTCTCTACTAGAGTGCCCGGAGATCCGAAGAGTACAATCCCTCCGTCTGTGGGGTTGTTGATCATGTTGTTTCTTATCAGACTGTTGCGACAAGCAACGCTGATACCATCTGCCCATTGCTGAAATTTCTCGGAACCCGCAGGGCCAATATCGTTGTTTTGAATGGTGGTGTTGGTACACTCGAGGCCACCCTCCGACACATGGAGACATGACCAACCCCGTGGGTCGAATGAGTGGACGTATTCGATGAGTTGGTTAGCATTTGCGCCACCCATCTCAATGTTTGCACCTCCAGTAATCGGTGCTGCGCCGAGACGGGAACCATTGATCTGCATGATGCGTCAGGAAGGAAGAGAAAAAAAAACGAACATGAATACCTGGACGTTACGCAGCTTGACGCCGTGACAATTGGTACATTGCCCGTTGACGGCGGTAGTCTGACCTGATCCATTTTCTACTGGACCGGCAACGACCAGCGTTGCCCTGGTAGAGTCCGTTGGGTAACCAGAGGTGCTTATTTCCTGATTCGGGGCGGCGAAGAGAAGTGGGGCGGTGAGGGTGTATTGTTGACTGGGGCAAAGACTGAGGGTGTAGTTTGCACCAGAAGAACTGAGAAGGGCATTCAATCGGTCGGTAAGGGTATTGGTAGGGCTGGGGGATATGCATCCCGATGTCCCCCTCGCTTCATTGGATCTAACGCGGGCACAGTGGGTCAGGGCATGCATACGTGACGAATGAACACCGGCAAGGTTTACCTATGCGGGTGCATTGTCGTGAGGTGGTCGGAAGTTAGAAAAGAAGAAGAGACAGGAAGAAAGGAGAGACAGGGCTAGCCTGGACGTTGGGAGGGCCAAGATAAAGACGCGTGCAGCACAGGCATAATAAACTCTCGCCTTCTATTCGGCTTTTGTCATGTCGGCATATTCCGGAGTAACCGGTGCATGAAACATTTGTTATTAGGTTATTCCATTTTTGGACTGCTTCGATAAGTTTATAAATAAAAGTAAATAAATTACATAATATCACCTTCGATTTACACCACGTGACTTGATATCAAGTAGCGACTTTTGGTCAGCCTCACCAGGCGGAATGGGTGAGTGTCAAATATTAAGTTATTCGTACCGTCGCTGACTACGCATAGAGTCTTCGGTGGCCAAGCAGCTCGTGGATAAGATTTATGAAAAGAGAAAGGCCGCAGCGCTCGAACTAGAAAAGTAAAGTAACGTTGCTCTTCTATCTCGCGTCCCCACACTCAGTCATCGCCTGCGCAGGCAGATTCGCGAATGTCATCTACAAGGAGACCACCGTCGTATCAGCCAGATCTTCGACCAACTCGTAGACATGTTTAGCAACCCCTCCAATCCACTTCACATCCGAAATGGTGGATTGATCGGTCTCGCTGGTACTGCAATCGCTCTCGGCGTCGACGTTGCCCCATACATGGACAAATTCATCGAACCCGTCCTCGACTGCTTCACAGACCCGGAGAATAGGATAAGATACTTCTCCGCTGAGTGCTTGTACAACATTGCCAAGGTCTCCAAAGGCGAAGTTCTTGTCTATTTTAACCCAATATTTGATGCACTCAGCAAGGTATCTCATCTATAACTTACACATTACCAAACTGGCTAAGCCACTTTAGCTTGCTGCAGATTCGGAACTGTCCGTCAAGAATGGCGCAGAGCTTCTCGACCGTCTCTTGAAGGACATTGTTGCTGAAACCGCCTCTGTGTACATACCGCAATACCCAGAGACGCGGAGAATTCGTGATCAATTCGAGTCTCAGGAACAGGGTATTCTTGTACCATATCCTGACGATCCCCTCGTCAATGCCGACCCATCCCCCAGGAAAGCATTTTCCCTTGCCCGATTTATCCCTCTTCTTCAGGAACGCATATACGTCGTCAGTCCGTTCACTCGGAGTTATCTCGTTTCTTGGATCACCGTTCTTGATTCGGTGCCGGAGCTCGAACTCGTCTCTTACCTTCCCGATTTCCTCGATGGCCTCTTGTCAGTTCCTCTTATCCCGCTATACCCCTCCTGCTGATACGATTCATCCAGGAAGTACCTCTCTGACCCAACCGAGGATGTTCGCGTTGCTACCGAAAACATCCTGGCAGACTTCCTTCGCGAGATACGCGATATCAGCACCCTGCGTCATCGTCAGGAAGAATTCGCAGAGTCATCGGAACAACGCCGAGCAGATGAAAAACTCCCAGATATCACATTGTCTCATTTGGAACGTGCTCTGTTCATCCGCGAGAATGACGTCATACTTGATCTCGACGGTGAGCTGAACGAGCAAAAATCCGAAAAGGACAATCGGAGTACTGGAGGTGGGATTTCTGTCACCCTTGAGTCATCTCTACTCACGAGTTTTTAGCTTGGGTACCCGGTCAAGGCGTTCGGATAGATTATGCGGCGATAATCGAAATCTTAATTCAGCAGCTGGACGGACAACGTACGTCGCATTATCTCACTTGATGTTCTGATTGCTAAGCTTAGCCATGACAGATGACGAAATTCAACAGTCCACAGCTCTAACATGGTTCGCTGAATTCTTGGGCTTCGCGCAAGAAGTCATGCTTCCTTTTACCCCTCGCCTTATCCCAGCGATTCTGCCGAACCTTGCACATCATGTTCCCATGATCCAATCTGCAGCCATACGGGCAAACAAACTTCTCACGAAGGTCATACAAGACCTTCCTTATCCTGTTAACAAATCATCTCGGCAGTCAATCGTCGATAAGACACAATCACGTACATTCACCAGTTCGCCAACACCTACTCCAGCTGTCCTCCCATCACGTCAAACACCTCTTCAAGCCGGGGCGCAAAGAGATGCGTCCTCTCCCGAGTCTATCCTGGACGGCCAACCTTCCACCGCATCGGATAAAACCACCGCACTCCAGAAATCTCGCTCAGGTACTACTATCACTGCGACATCGGAGATACCTAGCCGCCCGCAGTCTAGAACATCTTCAGTCGGTACATCCGCTCCATTTCCACCAGCGGCCCCGGCAGCTGTTTCCATACAGACATCCCCTGTCCAAGAGGAGGACCAAGATGTTTTTGATTATGTGGCTACCGTCAACGGGCTGACAGTTCAATTTTTGAGTGAACATGAGCAGACTCGAGTAGCGGCGTTACAGTGGCTCATGATGCTCCACCAAAAAGCGCCTAAGAAGGTAACCAATCCTGCTTTGTCGGTTGCCTCTCGGTTTACAGAATGTTAGATCCTGGCCATGGAGGACGGTACCTTCCCTGCCCTCCTCAAGACACTATCTGATCCTTCTGAAGAGGTTTGCTGATATGTTTCTGCCTTTCATTTTTACAAAGTTTTGCTTTCCAGGTGATCAAGCATGACTTGCAGCTTCTTGCACAGATATCTTCTAGTTCGGAAGAGAGCTACTTCCGAGTTTTCATGATGAATCTTCTGGAACTGTTTAGCACAGATAGGAAACTGCTTGAAGCGCGGGGGAGTTTGATCATTCGACAGCTCTGTTTAAATCTGAACACTGAAAGAATATATCGTACGTTTGCCGAGATTCTAGAAAAAGAAGAGGTGCTGCCGTATTTTTTTTTCCTTCTTTGCCTTGCGGTCTGATTGTTGGGCAGGACCTGGAGTTTGCAAGTGACATCGTTCAGAAGCTAAACACGATCCTTGTAACCTCACCCGAACTCGCCGAATTCAGGAAACGACTGAAAAGCTTAGAAACACGGGTGTGTATTCTTGTCCATCGAGTATATCTGACGCTGATTCGATTCACGTTGGGCAGCAAGACGGGCAGGCTCTGTTCACAACACTTTATCGGTCGTGGTGTCATAACGCAGTTTCTGTATTCTCTCTCTGTCTATTGGCGCAAGCGTATGAACATGCCTCCAACCTTTTGTCGATATTGTACGATCAGCCAATATCATTTTTTCCTCAACCATGCTCATTGATGAATAGTGCCGATCTCGAGATGACTGTGGCAATGTTGGTACAAATTGATAAACTGGTCCAACTAATCGAATCCCCAGTATTCACATGTAATGTTTCTATTTTTCTACAGCTACTGGTTTCTGACATATAGCAACCCGAAGATCTTCGTCTTCAACTCCTCGAACCCGACCGATATCCTTACTTGTTCAAGTGCTTGTACGGACTTCTTATGTTGTTGCCCCAAAGTAGCGCGTTTGTGTCCCTTCGGAATCGTCTTAACGCAGTCAACTCTGCAGGTTTTCTCCATATCGCACCCAAACCGTAAGTCCACCAGACGATCCCTTGCTCGTCGCTGATCTAACCGTGATCTCCCTGGAGTGTCCCATCCATACCAACGCGCTCCAAGATCGGACAGAACGAAATAAAATGGCAAGATTTGCTTAGTCACTTTCGCGCCGTCCAAGCCAAGCACGAGAGAGCCCGCCGGCTAGCCCTCGGAACAGACGCCCTGGCCTTTGCCGGGTTCGACACCAAATCAAGCGACGCGTCGAAACTCAGCGACGGAGGCAGTGGGAGCGGGCTGCTCGGGCCTTCTGTGCGCAGGCGTGCGACGAGCACAGATCCAGCGACACAGGGGCCAACGTCAGCGGCCCGCCCTGCGCTATCGCCGTTAAATCCGAGGGCAAGGCAGAATGGATTGTTGTCGGCGGCTGCGGCTGCTGCTGCGACGGCGACGATGGGACAAGGAACGAATGCGACAGGAGTGTCGTTGGCGATGCAGCAGCAAAAGCAACGACGGCCTGGGCCTGCGTTACCCGTGACGTTGAGTCCTCGAAAGAGTTGATGGCGGCGGTGCATATACTCTGGCTTTGGGTTGGTTTTTGTGGACCTTTATTTTTTCGTCACTTGGTTTCAACCAATGATTGTATGTTTATTGTATGCTCGCCGTGTGTAGCTAGGACGTATGCCTCCTGCTTACATGTACTCCGTAGTAATGTCTGACTTGCATCGCTAGGACGCAGATCGCAGTGTTTCTGATAGTAGCCATGCACTAAGGGAGTATATAATACTCTAGGTGTCGCTCAAAATCTTGGCCGTGAAACCATTCGAGTTCATCAGATCTAGTAGGGCAGGAACGCGAGAAACTTTTTTTCCGCAGACCTGCCGATGCAAAGATTGCGGGCTCCCCTTCATAAGTGAGACTATGGCAGCCTTTGGTCCGTCAAACATGATCACATGTACCCCCAAGCAACCATAAAGCAGAGAAAGGCAAGAATGACCCCATCTGCGAAAGGGTCCATGATGCGGGTTCCTGTGGTCTAGGCTGATTGTGTCAGACAGACTCATCATGATACCGTTGTTTGGAGGAGAAAGTCGGGGTGTGAACGTCATCTCACAGTGGTTTCATGGCTTTTACTTGTTCGTTTAGGTCTTGGTCTGACCTGAACTCCCTGGTGGAAATAAGCAACGTGGAGCAGGGATTGGACTGAAACAAGAGCGTTTGCACGGATCTGGAGTAGCTGCGCATTGAGCCTAATCAGTTCGGTCGTCAGGGCGACAACTTGATTGCGCATGTGCGGGCAGGGATATCATATGAATGTGAGTTACCCCGCATCCGGTCTGTCGACGGCGAAGAAGAAAGTGGAAGTGTGCTCCATCTCTAGACCTAGAACAAGGCACCCACGGGAAAACGTTTTGCAGCCGAATTTTTGGTGAACCAAATTTGACCCATTGCACCCTAACCCACTGTATCAAGTCAAGGAATGCGGCTTCCAGTTACTTCATGAGACGGGGATTATTTTGAGATCCAGGGAAGAAACTTGGCACCGTGAACAAGGCAAGTCCGCGGAGTGTTACAGTGTCGATACACCGGACATTATTTCAGGTTGCGTCGAAGGGCCTGGTTCAGCAGCCAAGGTCCAAATGGCTGTGGTGCTCACGAAAAGACCGAGGATATGCCAACGTTCCACATTTGAGCAGTTCGCACCATATCGCTAAAGTTATGGCGCGATGGGTAAACGAAGCGCAGTGGTCGATAAACATCTGGCCGGTTTGACCTGCCAGGTGCCCGAACAGATCCGTCTTCCACATCAGGAAGACTTATTTTAAGCCAATGTTTTCTCAAGGTGTTGTTTTTTTTTCATACACCGAGAACGCGGCCACCCAGTTGTCCAGGGTTCTTAATAAGGATGACCACCAGGTGACACATTCTTCAACTGCGTGTGCATTACACTTGCCGGAATGTCCAGAGTTCAGCGCTCGAGTGGGATCCCCTGTGACAGAGATTATCGGCTTATCTAATCATTGCTCCACATTTGCGACATGCATCGTGGTAAAAGCTGCAGACTTGTGCGATCAAGGTCACATCCGTGCCTTGGTAGGTACTACGAGGTTCGACCGAATAATAGATATATCGTCGTCGTCGAGCCCGCAGAAGTCCTTCACATAAGCTTCGATGCCGCCATACTTGTCCCGGATGACAGCCAGCGCTGCGTGCATCGTCTCGTATCTAACTCACATGCACACAGTAAGTACACGATCGTGACACTAGTCGATCGTACGTACCGAGAAGTGAGCATTCGAAGGGCAAGTTGGGAGTTAGCAGCAAAGAGTGGCTCTTTCGAGAGCCGCCGGAGGACCTTTTCGCGATCTGGTTCGCGACCTATTCGGGTCAAGGAATAATCTTGGCACACAAGGTGGTCCTCCACGCCTGCGAGCTATGCGGGGGTTGAGCGACGACTCAATTACCTCATGAGACTAGCCTACTTTGAATAGAATGGCAGCGAGGACGCCGGTGCGATCTTTCCCCGCTGGGATGGCACTATGAAAAGCCAGGGGCAAAAAGTGGGATGCGAAGACGAACCAGTGCAGTGGAATAAGAACGGTGCGTTTGGTCTATCCCGAACATGTCTGAGAATAGTGCCAAAGGCGGAACCACCGTGATCTAGTATTTGGGAGTACAACTTGATGAATGCCTGCGAGTGCGCTTACATGGCGATCAATTACAAGAATAGATGGCCACACCTCCGTAGTACCGCTTGCGTACAGTTCGAATTTTCTGCCGAACAACGGTGTGAGCAAGAATGCAGAGCCGGTCGTGTCAACACACCTCGCCATGCTTTCTGGGCTGTAGTCCTCGTTGGTGAAGACGGGCGTACGCAATATTTGCACGCCCTGGATGAAGGGTATTGGAGTCTTGTATTTTTGCATCTCCGGATCCGATCTGAGATCAAACACAGTAGTGATTCCGAGTGCTCTCATCTGTTGAATGCCTAGTTTGTATGACATCAGAGGGTGCTATGAGATGGTTTGTCCGACTCAGGATAGCCTGACAGAAGCTCAAATACCTTGTTCTGTGATACTGGAGACTTCCGCCGCACGAAAGGCGTAACCTGGTTTGGTGATGAGATTGGGCGCGGTTGTGGGGTAGGAGCCTAGATCCCTGACGTTGCATACCCCAGATATTTGCACAAAAGGGGGTCGCGAGAGGACGTCTGCGACGTATGTAGGGTCTAATTCCTCCAACGAGGTGTCCGTCGTGGTCATGAGAAGTTGGGGAAGAGGTACTTAACCGTAACCGAGTACGATTGATGTGTACATGAGCCGAGCACAAGAGGTCCCTGACACGCGAGGAACACGTGATCCAGCCGTCTGTAGGGCAGGCAGTCTCGCGCCAAATGTGTATGCAGGTTTCTTGTCGCGTCACGACATCGCTCCTTGACTTTTGATAGCCAGCACCACAGCGATGGATGTTGATGGTTTGTCGTCGCCACCAGTCCCGAGGTCGTCGTTGCCACCAAGCAGCGCACCGAATCCAACACCGTCGTCCAATGGTACCCCAAGATCAGTGCGACGGCCAGGAACGGACGCACTTGCATTTGGGAACAGCGAAGCTCAGGAAGCGCAGGGTGAAGATGAAGGCGCAAGACGCAGGCGAAGACCAAGAAACCAGCAAGGCGGCGATGTGCCAATGGTTAGGGACGCGGTAGGCGAGAGTGTATGCGAGAGCTTCGAAACATTTCTAAAGACGTGAGTGGTGAATGTGTACATGTTTTTGTGTCTAACCCTCTCATGATCTAGTTTTACTGAAGACGTCGCTCTGCCATCTACACCTGCTTCTGATGGTGGCTTGCCTGAGGTGGGAGATGGCGAGCTGTTGTACGTCCAGCAAGTTCACACCATGCGGGAATATGAAATCACGACGCTCTATGTGGATTATGGCCACCTTTTACAGAGAGATGACGTCCTTGCAGACGCAATCCAGAAGCAATACTACAGATTCCTGCCTTATCTGCGTCGCGCGCTTCACAACTTGGTGGCAGAGTATGAACCAGAATATCTCAAAATAAACCCGACCGCCGCCACCACGGACTCGTCGAACCTCCAATCCCGAGAATTCAACATTGCATTCTATCACCTTCCCTTGGTCTCTGGAATTCGTGATCTCCGCACAGATAGGATCGGGACGTTGATGAGTATCAGTGGTACAGTGACGAGAACAAGCGAAGTCAGGCCTGAGTTGCTGTACGGAAGTTTTATTTGCGAAGTCTGTGGTGGTCTTGTCAATGAGATAGAACAACAATTCAAGTATACCGAGGTATAATTTCCACATTGTTGTAATTCTCGACTTTCTGACAACCCGTCTACAGCCCAGCTTGTGTCCGAACCCAACATGTGGTAACCGTGTTGCATGGCAGCTACAAATTGATACCTCCAAATTCACGGATTGGCAAAAAGTTCGCATTCAAGAAAACCCTTCCGAGATACCCACTGGATCTATGCCCCGGTCCCTTGATGTCATCCTCCGATCAGAACTCGTTGAACGAGCAAAAGCCGGAGATAAATGTGTATTCACAGGAACATTCATTGTCGTACCAGACGTCAGTCAACTTGGGTTGCCTGGTGGAAATAAGGCGGAGCTTATCCGCGAAGCAAGCAAGAGTGGGGCAAACGCCGCGACGGGAGGTATTAGCAGTGGTGTAACTGGCCTCAAGAGTCTCGGTGTACGAGATCTACAGTACAAAACAGCCTTTCTGGCTTGCATGGTACACGATGCCGATGGCAGAGTAAGTAGCATATATGCACATTAATTCAACCACTGATATTGGTTGCAGGGTGGTACTAATGTCCGTGGTGAAGATGAAGACGGCGAGGAGGATGGTCAAGCCTTCCTCAGATCGCTAACGGAACCTGAATTCGATGAACTCAAGAGCATGATCGACTCGGACCACATCTATTCACGCCTGGTTGAGAGCATAGCGCCCACAGTCTATGGGCATGAAATCGTAAAGAAAGGACTCTTGCTGCAATTGATGGGTGGTGTACACAAGCAAACTGCTGAAGGGATGCACTTGCGTGGTGACATCAATATCTGCATCATTGGTGATCCCTCGACGTCGAAATCGCAGTTCTTAAAGTACGTAATGCACTTCAGTCCCACAAGTTCAAGCTAACCGGAACTTGCCAGATACATCTGTTCCTTCCTCCCTCGAGCTGTGTATACTTCCGGAAAGGCGTCTTCTGCTGCTGGGCTCACGGCAGCAGTGGTGAAGGACGAGGAAACAGGTGACTTTACCATTGAGGCTGGTGCACTGATGCTGGCAGACAATGGTATCTGCGCAATTGACGAATTCGACAAAATGGATATTTCAGATCAAGTGGCCATCCACGAAGCCATGGAACAACAAACTATATCCATCGCCAAAGCTGGTATACATGCTACTCTCAATGCGCGGACGTCAATTCTGGCTGCTGCGAATCCTATCGGCGGGCGATACGACCGGAAGAAGACACTCCGAGCAAATCTTGCTATGAGTGCACCGATCATGAGTAGATTCGATATGTTCTTTGTGGTTCTTGATGAATGCGATGAGAAGACGGATCTGAATATTGCCAAGCATATCGTCAATGTTCATCGTTTCCAAGACGAAGCTATCAATCCGGAATTCAGCACGGAGGCTCTGCAGCGTTATATCCGTTACGCACGAACATTCAATCCCAAGGTGAGAAAACGGCTCTTGGGTGTCTGCATTGCTAACCCCCTGCAGCTTACACCCGAAGCAGCGGATATCTTGGTGGAAAAGTACAGAATCTTGAGGCAAGATGACGCCACTGGCGTCGGTCGAAACTCGTATCGAATTACCGTCCGACAGCTCGAAAGTATGATTCGCCTGAGCGAGGCCATTGCTCGTGCGAACTGCACGTCCGAGATAACACCCGCATTTGTGCGGGAAGCATACACACTCTTGCGGCAATCTATTATCCACGTCGAGCAGGATGACATCGACATCGACGAAGAGGAAGGGGGTGAGGGTGAGGGTGACCGTGGCGCCAACGGGAACGCGGTTCCGTCTACCGACGGTCTTGATGAGAGCCAGGATGTGGAAATGTCGTCGGCTGAAATCGAGGCGATGGATGCGGCGGAAGAGAGCTCGTTGGGATTAGGCCGTGTGGCGACAAGCAGTGGTGCCGGACCATCATCGACATCCCGAGCGGGGAGCGCAATCCCAGAAATCCCGGCCCCTGCACCTGCTCAGCCAAGACGACGAATGGTGATCACCCATGACAAATATATGACGTTGCAGAGTCTCGTGGTATTGCATATCTCTGCAACGGAACGAGAGACGGGTCAAGGAATCGACAGGGACGAGCTTATCGATTGGTACCTTGAACTCAAGGAATCAGAAGTCCAGAACGTCGAAGAGTTGGAGTACGAAAAGGAACTCATCACGAAATTGTTGAGGAAGTTGGTCAAGGTATGTTGGCCCAACTTGCTACTTCTCAGCTCGATTTGACCAGGATAATTGTTGCAGGACAAGTATCTTTTGGAGGTTCGTGGGGACGTGCAAGAATCGCTACCAGAATCGGCGAGCGATGGGACGGTCCAGCAGTCTTCTTCCTCGGGACAGGTGGGAGAGAATGATCGTGTGTATTATATGGTCCATCCTTCGGTGGACACGGAAGGTGGAGAGTCGTCCCATCCGTGAATGTGTATCTGGTAATTGATCTCGTTGTTGGATTACCTGGTGTTTTGTTGTTGTAAAATCGTATCTGCTCTGATCCGTCACTACTTCTACCTCAGTGAAGGACATCAAGCTAGATCTGTGAGACCACTCGGTTGTTGGTTACCCGATGTCAATGTGGAGAGAATGACGACCAACGACCCTCAATATCCTCCAACCGTCCCGGTGCTGTTGCTGGACGGCAGCTCGCAATACCCTTCTATATCCGCGGATACCACAGTACAAGACCTTATCGGAACCCTAATACAACTGGACGACATCAAGCGTACAGTGCTCGATGTAGCACCCTCCGACTGGGCACTTCAGCGCGTGCGCAAGGAAAAACCAGGTCGTTTATGGGGTGAAACAGAGCTGGCTAATCTCGGCGACGGTGCGCTCCCAGTCATGCTCTGATTTGCATGCCAAAATTTACGTCCCAGCGCCTCATGATTGCCGTGATCCAGGTATCGTCACGGAACCGACGTCGCTCATCACTCCATTTGTGACCCAGTCCAGCTCGGGCGGAGCGGATGGGCCCGCATTCCCTTTGACCTCCGAGTCCCGGCCTCGTAGCCCCGTGCTGCGGCTTGTCGCACGACATCCTCTGTATTCCTCATCGCTCACATTTTTGCGCATACCCGAGATTGACGATGGTTTCGAATGGACTGTGTTCTTTGGGAGAGACACAGCCGTGGAAGAAGTCATCAACAACGTCGTTCGAGAACTCGGACTACTCAAAGTGCTTCCCTCTTCCCGTGGAGGTGGACAGATAGAGTATACGCTCGAAGTACTCTCTGGGGACCAAGGTGCGTACCATCTTGATCGTTAATGGTACCTCAGAAAAAGTGATCTTACCCACAATGCACTATGATAAGCTACACCACTGCCTAGTTCCACGTTCATGGTCGACACGCTCAAGTCTCTTCCACATCCACCCATCGTTCGATTCTGCATTCCGGATCAATGGTTTCGTCGTAAACCGCGTTCCTCTTCTACTCAATCACGCTCCACGACAGAAAGCTCTGCAGACGAGGAAGGTACCGCGAAGCAGAACAAGTCGAGTGCCGGGTCGACAGCTTTTCAGACTGCTCCCATCCCTGGGTCACCCGAGTGGCGAGGCTCAGTTGCTCAAAGCCGTCTCACGAGCTTGTTGGCTGGTTGGGCTCAGCCTGTGCCTGCAGCAACCTCGGCGGTCGTCGCTACCCCTACTGGTAATCGGAAGAGCGTTAGCGAACCCCTGAAATTACTGGTTCAACAGAACACAGGGGGAAGCTTTTCGACGGCAGAGGGTGTCAGCTTGAGTGAATTCGACCTGGAAGAATTTGAGCGTTGCTTGGTAAGTGGTGACTATCGCTCTCGGAAAGGATTCCAAAAACTTGGTTTCAGGATGAAATTGGCGTCAAGGACGACGCACGGGCAAAAATGCATGCCTTGCCACCGGAGAAGAAACGGCACCTTGTCGAGCAAGTGCGAGGCAAGTTTGGCAAGACTACTTCAGCTGGCCTTGTAGCTACTCTGGCCTCTTCTGCAACTTATGGACCATCCAGCGGAAGCCCGCTTCTCACGCAGCTTGTCCCACAGCTCAGCGGCGATTCAAGCATTTTCAAGCGATTCTCTGCGTTTCCGACGTGGGGCTCGACCACTTCCCTGCCACCACCAAGGATCGGCACCAAGGGTCGTTCTGGGGGCGAATTTACACCTGGCCCCAGATCCTGTGTATCTCCGGAGAAAGCAGAAGCTGCCCAGCCTGTGCAGTCACAGGCCACTGGAAGCATGTTTAGCACTTGGTGGGCGGCTCTGGGAGGTGAATCAAATGCGGATAACGAACATTTGACATCCGCTCGTGCCTATGTGGATGGCATACGGAAGTCGCGGAACGCAGAAACCAAACTCATCAAACACCTCATCTCGTTGCGAGTGCACCTGTCCACTGTCAAGTTGCCCTGGATCGAAACTTTTATAGCGGAGGAAGGTATCATTGCAATCAGCGGCTTGCTTTCTTCGCTAGTCAGCAAGGGCGGAAAGAGAAAGGTTCTTACTGATAGCGAGAATGGTGTTCTCTTGGAAGTTATCCGGTCGCTGAGGGTCCTTTTGAATACCGAGGTGCGTCGTTGAAACGAGCTCAACTATAGCGCGACAGTTGAATGGTTCTTTATAGCCCGGATTCGACGCCGTCCTTTTATCTCCAACCATCATCACGCATATCGCCTATTCCCTTCACGGCTCATCTCTCAAGCTCAGGACGTTGGCTGCGGAATTGCTTGCGGCGATATGCATGGTCTCGTTCGACGAAGGTCATCGTGCTGTCTTGGCGGCCCTGTCCGAGTATCGGATCGCATATAATGAGCTCTTCCGGTTCCAGTCGTTGGTGTCAGCCCTCAAGATACCGGACTCTGGTATGTCTGAAATGACGTTTTCTATTGAAGAGGAGGGGATATGGGAAGCTAGGACCGCATTTATGGCGCTCATCAATGCATTGACCAATTGTCCCCACACGCTGGAAGAGCGGATCGTACTGCGAGACGAATTTACGCGACGAGGGTTAAATGAAGTGGTCGCAGTACGTCGTAATGTTTTGATGTTCCCGGTGCGGCGTCTTGACGTTCCTTCTAGGCGCTCCGGTACATCAAACCTCCGGATTCGTTGCTCAAGCAACTAGATATGTATACGGAAGAAAAGTATGAGGACGAAGAAGATTTCCGCGAACGAGCACGAAAGGCGGTACGGGATAGTCGTTCGCGATCAATCGAAGCGTCGGAACCGAATATCTTGCTGGAGGAAATCATGCAAGCTGCTCGAGTGCTCGAGGGTGGAGGTGCGGTAGAGAGCGTTCTTCGCAAATTGAATGCGATCTTGCTAGGCGTTTCTGATGCGTTGGTATCGTTCTACTTTCTCTCCGGTTCTGGGTCTGATGGTATTTTAGATCATTCAAGAGTGGGATCCTCTCCGCCTTGGACGATTTTATTGGCGGCATTGCTGTGATAGAAGACTCGTACGCTATCTCTCGCATTGGCGGTGCCTCTCAAAAACTAATGTAGAATGCAGCGACCAAGCATGGACGATGTTGTCAATGAATCTTGTTGACTCATTGCAGCGAGTTTGTGGGCGAAGGCTTTCGATCGGACGTACGAAAGCATTGGAAGACGAGGTTCAAGAGTTGCGCAGACAATTGGAGGACCTCGCACGGGAGGTTCGTCTCGTCCACTCGTCTCGCTCACCATTTGATCGATGGTTTAGAATCCGACGTTGAAGACTGGGAGTAGCCATCGTCACCGCCAGGAGGGTTCTGCCGCATATGTCGGAAACGAATCGTCCTCCGTGTCTACGCCTGCACCGACACCGTTGCCCAAAACGAAAACCAGTCCAGGTCCCAAGCCTGGCAATGAGGCATGTTGATTTTTTTGGTGTCAGTGTGAATCATTCATGGCATGTTTTGCAGATGATCAATGGAATATTGCAGCGGTTGACTCAGAAGGAAAAGGAAGTTACCCAATTGAGGGGCGAAATAGATCGACTTAAGATTCAGAACCCGGGTGAGGCATATGATCCCGTAAGTCGACCAATTTCGTCGATAGATGGGCAAACAAATAACCATTGACGTAGGATGATCGGGCCAGAAGGGAGCGCGACAAGGCAAAATTGAATGCGCTTGGCGAAGAAGTCACGGCGCTCAAACAAAAGGTACGCACAATCAGTTTTTTTGTGGTCATTATGCTCAAGCGATTTCGAAAAAATTAGATAGTTAGGATGAACGAAGCGCTTTCCAACAAAGACAAGGAGATTGCAACTATCACATACGCCATCGAGTCTGTGTATTCTCACGTTTTCAACAAGCAAGGCTACAGGATGGATGGCACAGACGTTCAACGGATCGCCAGCAGAATGCTCAACAAGCTAATTGAGAGAGAACAGGAGGTCGTCGCGCTCAAGGGAGAAGTTCAGGCTCTCAAGAAGTCTTTGATTGGGTGGTCCCAAGAAAAGGCGTTCAAAGCCAACAATCCGCCTCCGCCACCTCCTCCAGTGGATCGCAGAAAGGCTACGGTGTCGAAGGGAAACAAGGTCGAACCTCCATCGACCGTAGAAACGGTAGATTTATCCGCACTTCCACCTCCATCTCCACCACCACCCCCGCCTCCGCCTCCGCCTCCGCCACCCCCGCCTCCTCCCCTAAGTTCTGCTCTAGATTCTTCGTCATCCCCGGTACCCCCGCCCCCGCCGCCACCTCCGCCACCTCCCTCTGGAGTCCCAATACCCCCGCCTCCACCACCTGGGCCCGTCTCCAACCGCAGTAGACCAAAACAAACTGGTCCAAGGTTGAAACCCTTTTTCTGGAACAAGTTAGATAACAGTTCTATAGGCATGACTGTGTGGTCAGAGTCGTCGCTAGTCTCTGAGTTCAAGATGGATGATATAGAAGACACTTTTACAATCGACACGACACCTCAAACGCCGTCGCGGATGGCTAGCGCAACCGGGAAGCAGGGCGTCACGACACTTTTGGAAACGACTCGGGCCAATAACATGGGTAGGATCGATGTTTTGACCTAAGAGGACGTCAAGCTGATCAGTTTGGATTGATAGCCATTATGTTGTCACGCTTCAAGATTGAGTATCCTGCCATCCGACAAGCCCTTGTCGACCTTGATGATTCAGTGTTGTCGATAGACGACCTCAAGGCGATCAGCAAGCACCTTCCGACCATTGATGAAGTTCGTTCCTATCCTCTCACATGGCCACCGTTCACCTGACCGATGTACGTCTTCCAGATGACCCGAATAAAGGACTTTGAAAATGTCACAAGGCTCGCCAAAGCTGACCGGTTTATTCATGAGGTCTATATGTGCAGCTCAATGTCGTGAGATGGTCGACTGAAAACCCTCACAGATCATGACCATCCCGAGGCTATCGCAACGAATGGAGTGCATGATTTTTCGTCGGAGATTCGAGCTTGACCTGGAAGAGATCCGCCCTGACCTCAAGACCTTACGGGACGCCTGTCAAGAGCTCCGTGCTTCCCAATTGTTCAAGAGAACGTTACAGGTGACGCTTAATAGTCGTGTTTGATGAGAGATCTGACGACCATGCAGGCTATCCTTGTTGTTGGAAATAGACTGAATGGTTCCACCTTCCGTGGTAGCGCTCGAGGTTTCCGTTTGGAGGCGCTTCTCAAGGTAACCCCAGTCACCTACTCCTGGAAAAATTTTGCTCAAACACATGCAGATGAAAGAAACAAAGACTGCGAAGGTTATGTCTGACTGTCCGACTTTGCTCCACTACATTGCTCGCGTGTTGCTTCGTACCGAACCCAAGTTGACGTTGTTCATCGAAGAGTTACCCAACCTGGAGCCCGCTGCCCGAAGTAATTTTGTTATGCCTACACATCCTATGTAGCGCTGATGAACACTTCCACGTGGCAGTTTCATTTCAGTCTGTTTCACAAGCTGTCCAATCTGCGATCGCTTCTCGCGCAAAAGTTGAGGCCGAGATCCGATTAATGAAACAGCTCAGGCACCCCTTGGCCAACGACCAATTCGTCGCTGTCATGCAAGCAAGTTTTCTCTTCGCCCTCACCCATTCTTTGAGCCTTACCCCGTGTAGCATTTCATAGTACAAGCGTCTGGTCCCGTCGAAGCTCTCAAGGATCTGACGGCCTTTGTGGAGAACGATCTACGTTCTCTGTTCAGCTATTACGGCGAGTCGTTTGATTCTCCGGACAGCCTCAAGTCAGAAGACTTTTTCGGCATGATATGTTCTTTCTCGTCGTCACTCCAGGTGTGTTCAACCTTGATATCTGGACCGCGTTGTCGACGGACTTGGTTGTTTGCAGAAAGCGGCCATAGATGTTGCTCCACGTACACCCACCCCACGGTCGCCTTTAGTCGACACGCAAGAGGTAAGCGCGCCACGCTCGTGGCCAAGGCATCTCTCTCAACTTTGTCGGCGCAGACGCTATCGAACACAAAACCCACAGCCACGGATCTACTCGCGCCTCCCGCCAAGCACGAACGCCAACGAACGTTTGGTCGTGGTGATCTCGACGAGGCGCTGCGTACTCTCAAGGAGGGGCACACCCGAAGAGAGCGTAGCGCGCCAACTTCGGTTCGGAAGGTGTTTGTGGATGGTTGACAGGATGGATGGACGGAATCGCGGGCTGCAACGCCTTCGTGATCATTTCCACCGATTTTACTCATGCTTATTGCTATGATCTTGTTTTCACGCCTGCACTGGCATGGATCCCGTACATCTTCCTTTGGTTTATTATATCTGTATCATACGAGTATATGTCGGTGCTCGAGCACCACTGTTCCTCACGACAGAGAAAAAGAAAAGAAAAAAGAAGGCCCAGTTATCTCAATGCGAGGGCCGAACTCGCAACCGGACTAACTCAGTAGTAAGGTAATGTATCCGATCGAGCTAACTGGGCAATTATGAAGACGCGATGTAACCATAATAGTGTACTGGTCACCCGATGCCAGCAAGCAAGAGTTATCATCACAAGCGCCGATCGTACTGTATTGTTCATCGAGACAGTGTCCGATCAAGATGGCCGCCTGCATAACCATCCCGAATGGCAACACGACGTCCGTCAATGCGGCGCGAATGAGGTGGGTAGCGAGTAGCTTGGGAGCATCTTGGCAGTGTTAAACGTCCACGATACCCTAGTTACCAGCAAGGCGCGATCTGAAACCAGGTGAGACAACGTTTCAGACAAGCGCAAGAGCGACTCTCATGACCTGTATTCTCATTGACGATCCGCCGTAATTTACAAGGAACGAAGGTTCGTTTGACTAAAAAGAATAACACAATGGGATCAAGTTCAAGGCAGGACCGGATGCGTCTAACGCGCTTCAGCTCAACGTCCCGACGATGTGGGATCTGCAGTTCGTCGGAGAGAAGAAAAAGCAGCTTGATAGAGTGCTCGGTCGACAAGTGAGTTTGCTGCTTTGACCTGTGGCCAGCGATGACGATGAACAATCGAGAGTGCACTCCAGCTCGGCTCGCGAATCAGCCTGAGCCTGGGAAGAAATTCCTGGACAATGCGGAATTATTTCTTTTTCTTCTTGTCTCCCATTTAGTGGAATGAAACATGCGACTGCACGGTGAGCGCACAGAAGCGGGCTAACAATGTCAACCATGCCATCCACCAGCACCTCTACCTTAGCGTCCAGCTTTTTGTTTCATTCCTCCTCGGTCCTGTCGAGATACTCGTCCGAGTGTCGGTCGACGAGCGCGTTGTCTGCACCACGCTGATGAACGTTAGGGCGTCGCTGTCGGGAGAGCAGTCGAATGGTCGAGAAACGTTTATTTGGGACGGGCTCAAACATGGAAGAGACCTTCCACAGCACCAACGCAGTCAAACGCGACGCCACTCGTCGACCCCTACGTTTCCTGACGAACTCGTCGCTGCTCTCGAGGCCCTGAACAGTTGCTGATCTCTGGGACTCTGATCGACATTATCCAACGACTACCACCCGGAGTGGTCGGTCTCGAGACATACATAAAGTTGGTGACCGAAAGCGCATCCAGGCCATCTCTAAGCCCATACGACCCAGCCGCCCGTGGAAATCGACGTGGACGTGTTTATACAGAAGAATTGCGAAGACGACACGACCACGACGCGGGCATCATTTACGGCATAGATATTCGCTGATCAATGGTTTTGGCGGAAGCCGTGTTTGGATCAGGAAAGACGGTACGGAATTCGTCGTCATAGTTCTCAACCATGATATCAGTTGCTCGTATCACAGATTGCTCTGCGGTCGTTCTATGAATGGACGCTACGGGAGAGTTTTCCGTCGAGCGAACCAACCGGATAGCCTAACAGGCGGTGCGATACCCGTCCGCCAATCCGACGCGTCGCACTCAAACGAACAAACGCGATGGATAACGTGCCCGTGTTAGAAGGAGAGCACGGTGGTTGCATAGTTCCGAATACGAAGTATGTACACAAGTGATACACAGACCAATAAATAAGTGTCATACAAGTACACGACGTTCTGAAAAGTGTCACGAAAGGTGTAAGTTAGTTAGGCAACTCTGACTCGGAGTTGCCCTTGTCAGAAAAATACACTGTTTCTGCGCGCTCGTTGATAGGCATTGTCTCAACACTTCCATGACCCGCTTCAGATGGAACAACTTGAGGTGTCATTCCATCCTCACCATGATGCTCCTCTGCCCTCTCCACAACAGAAGGGGTTTCTGGCCTGGGGGGTGAAGGGGAATGAATCCTAATCAGTTGTTTGGTCTTCCCATCCAAACGGTATCTTGGCAGAGTGCCAAGTTGTATCAGAGCTCTCCTCTGAGGAGGTGCCAGTGAAGGCTTCACATCAGCAACTTCTTCAAGAGGAACTGATAGTCCACCTTCTCCAGATGGATTTGAATCATCATATTCATCAAGCCCTTCTGAGCCAGTGGACTCTGAGGCAGAGGGACTAATCCTGGGTGGATTGTTGAAATGTACTTGAGTGATAAGGCGCTCCCTCTTCTTCCTGGAAGTAGACATAGTGACTGGTCGAATTGGGAGGGCAGGTTGGTTGGGTAAGCGCTAGAAACCATTAGGTGAAGATGTAAATATACACAATGAAATACATACCTCAAGTCGACATTGACAGATCTTCTTCTGATTCTGTCCAATAGAGGTCCAAACCTGAAATCACCCATGCCAATATTACCATACTCAGGAACTGAGATACATAGCATGAACACTTACATCTGTAATGATGTATAGTCCATCGTAACGGTATCCAGTAATGGGGGCATACTGAGACTGGCACTTAAATGAGCGAATGACTCGTATTGGTTTTTTAGTCAGAGATGACATCTAGGAAAAATCAGTGAGTATAATGACAAAGTATATTGTCTCACAATCAGTGCTCTGTTAGAAGGGTGACCCCAAGACTGGTCTAGGACCTGTGGGCCAAAGCGTAGCTGAAGCATATGTGGGCCATGTTAATGCCACAATAATCAAGTCATAACCACTTACACGTTTTGGTGGATCTGTATCAGTCCACTTTTTCCTACCACCTGCACCAGTATAAGTGCTGTTGATAAGTCAGATATAAATTGATGAAAAGAAAAACATGAAATATACATGACATCTCCTTTATCATCATCATCTTTGTAAAAACCTGATAATGCAATAGAAAATGCACCATCTGCATAATTCCCACAGATTCCAGCCATGACAGAACGGTGGACAGCAGAATTAGAGCAATCCTGCCTGTAGTTATGTACACAGTAAATTGTGCATGCTGAGAGGTGAAACAATGTCACATACCTGGTATTCCAATGAGTGAAGATGGGAACATTAGGTATATTTCCATGAGTTTTGCTAGATAGATGGAATACTACATTGATAAGCAGTGCATAATTGAGAGATAAACAAACCTTAAGGCACAAAGCAGGGCTCTTTGTTCATTTGCCTGAGCAGCAATATCTGAATTTCCAGTGTGCAAAGTGTGATTGGTTACAGTTTCTGGAACAGTGGGTTGTGGGACAAGTGAGGAGGCAGAAGGATTCATGTCTATGATGGTGGTTCTGGGCAAGTTACATCTGAGTCATACTAGCCATGATTATGTGATGCGGATTGGTTTCTGAGTCCGGACGTGTAGAGTATGGAAAACCGGAAGCTTCTCGTATCACGCCTGAATATTCTGAACACTGGCAAGTTATCAAATGCAAGCATTGCAATACACTTGTTTACCCCACTACCAGAGCGTCCCACTCACATCCTGCTTCCGGGCTTGTCAACGACATTCGGAACGTAAATACAGTGCATGGCTGAAGAGATCATCAAACACACATTGGCGTCGGTTTCTCGTCTTCCGGCTGAAATCCTTGAAATCATTTTCATCGACAATGCTCGCGAATATCATCACACGGCGAGTGGTGATCACATCCCAATCCCGCCTCATTGGGTCAGCATTTCCTACGTTAGCCGTCTATGGCGCGATGTTGCTCTAAATTGCCCCATTCTTTGGTCCTACCTTTTTCTTACATCTGCTCGCTGGACGGAGGAGTTATTAGCCAGATCGAGACAGGCATCATTGAGGGTATCCGTGGTGCTGCGACCCAATAATCAGTCGGTGCAGTTTCTTGGGAAGGTTTTAAACCACGTAGAACGCATCGGAGAGCTCTTCCTTCACCTTCCACTCGCGTACAGTGACTTTGGGACTGATGAAGTCGTCAAGCTTTGCTCGTACTCCGCTCCTCAGCTCCGAGAGGTGAAAATAGCGATGTCTAGCATTCCACCCAACTCGCCTTCCTGGCTACTCTTCAATGGAGACACGCCAACGCTCCATACGCTCGACCTCTCGTATTGTCCAGTTCCATGGTATGCGTTCAAACTCAGTTGTCTAACGACACTCAGCCTGTCTCGTATTCCCATGTGGCTTCGTCAGAGCACGGAGGAATTTTTGGCGACGCTCAGCAGCATGCAGAGCCTCGAATATCTCTATTTGGTGGATGCCCTTGCTAGCGCCGCTGGTTTTCTTGCCAGCGCAGCATTCGATACCTACCAGAAAATCAATTTACCCCATCTTCATCACTTTCTTCTCGACGCTCCACTCTCCACCGTCACCGCATTGCTGTCTTGTGTCGACATCCCGTTGACAACACTAGTCAGGCTATCTTACCATGGTGAAACACACACGGAGCCCTATCGTGGTTGCTATGCTCCGCTATGTTCAATTCTAGCACGACGCTTTGCCATGATCGAAGATCAAGGGCTATCGAGCCTCACAATCCGTTCATTGGCCATCGAAAGCAAAGAATTTGGAGGATCGTCGATCGCTTTTAGCGTCCTGGAACACGACCGTCATTTCCGCCCTCCGCTATTCCGCGAGCGTTGGTCTCCCAGCGTTCCTTTCGCGATCGAACTCTCTCGCCACCTATCATGGCCATTAGGGGACACGAGCGGCATCTGCTGCTCGATACCTCTGACGAACGTGGCGCGTCTCCACGTTATCAACCCCCCGCATTTATCGGCGTTTTGGAGGAAGATGCTACGACACCTTGGAAACATACGATACCTCGAGATCAGCGATGGCTACATGCCAGCCCTGGCCTCCGTACTCTCCCTCGACGATCGCGGTAGCACGCAGATCAAGGATAGATATGCGAACGAGCAAATAGCACCGTTCTTGGAGGAGTTGGAACTGGATGATATCATGTTCCTGGCAGCGGATGCATCTGCAGGCGCATTCGCCAATGTACAGTCTCTGTTGGACGCGCTCGCCACCCGCAAAGGGCCTCGAGGACGACTCACCATGACTCGATGCACGGAAAGCATCGGAGATGGCCAGGTGAACGAGTTCAACAAGGTTGGCTGTTGGAAAGCTGGTCACTTTCATGTCGTTGAAGATTTCAGTCGGACGTTGGACGTTGTAGGAGACGGATAAATTCATGTA
The DNA here is from genome assembly GCA_038089695.1 of Xanthoconium separans. Lineage (NCBI taxonomy): Eukaryota > Fungi > Basidiomycota > Agaricomycetes > Boletales > Boletaceae > Xanthoconium > Xanthoconium separans. Next base: position 18,747 of record JBBPLG010000060.1, on the reverse strand, counting down.
TATTATTTGAACGAGACATAATTTGTCCCTGTTCATAGAACGTTCAAAGTTTCGTCAAGTACAAAACATGCAGAGTCGGCCAAGACATTATTCCACCATTTGCTGTGCGATCACTTCAGATCGGGACCCGCTGCGGGAGACCTTATAGCATCAATGGGTGGGTTAATTGCTGCGGGCGTCCCAGGAGCTGGCCATGGGCTAGTGTAAACAAGTCGTGTGCCTCCAAGTATGAATACCCATCGACGTTCTGTCGTGGGATGATGAGAGATAGACATATTTGATGATACCGTCCTTGGCTCCACGGGCCGTGCACAAAGTAGACTTTGATGATGGTTGACAGCGCCGGACAGATAGAGATCACGCATTGCGAGTTGACATAATACTACAACATCTTTGTCACGATTAGCCCAATAGATTCAGAATCTGGTAGATCGATCTGCCTATAAATGTTGATGCAAGAGATGAGGGATCATCAGTGGTTCCAAAATCGAAAGATATCGTGACCCCGCGCACCTATCACTGGGTATTCAAGGGGGAGACCTGGTCGCATCTTTGGATGCAATCCAAGAGGACATCGAAGAACATGTCTACCTAGAAGAGAGATTGGTCAGGACGACAATGACACAGGGATCAAGGACGAAACCTCGAGCGATTCCAACACGATACAATTCTTTCCGTCGGGTCCCCAAGTATCAGCGTACGTCCGGTAATTCCATGTATCCACGATTGTCGCTCCCGTGGTATGTTCCCCCCGCGTTTCCACGTCGACGCGGAGGCGTCTACCCTGAAATAAACAAGGGTTGGATACATAGGCGATCGTGAGCGCATCATGAAGTGGAGGGCCATCTTCGAAACCAAACACTTGTCGATACGCATCGCCGAAATACGTGACAAGCGAAGCCAACATCTTTCGAAGGTTGGTCGACGGCGATGTGTCATTGCCGCCCTGGTGGGGCGAGCATAGACGTGTATGGATGCCTTGATTCACGATCGCTGTGTGGGTCACGTTGATCGGGAGCATCACCGTCTTGAGTGGGTTATTGACGACTATCTGTGCCGCTTCGGCTGCATGTGCAAGTCATTGTCGGAGTCGCGATGATTCCAGAAGATGGCGTACTTACGGTCACAAAGGATGTTGTACTCTGGTAACACATGATTTGAACGAGTATGCCAACCAACGTCACTGTCACTCACCTGCTGCAGGCGTGATGTTCCCGAACCCATTGCCTCCGCCCATGAACACAAACTGTTCTACGCCATCCAGAAGCTCGGGATGCGCAGAGATGAACACGGCAATGTTGGTCATCGGGCCACTGGAAACTATCGTGACCTTACGGCCAGCTCCTCCATTCCACGTCTCCCTGACGGCGTTGGTCATGCCCTGGAGCGCAGAGACGAATTCGCCACCGTCGTTCCGCGCGATGCGCGTTTGTACTTCGGGGCTATCCGGGGCAGGAAGACCAACGACGCCCGCGAGCCCGTCTTCGCCGTGTATCTCGGGGCAGTGTTTCGGGGCGCTTCTCGATAACGGTCTTGCCGCGCCAGGATACACCTTGACGTGCGCAGGTGCCGCAAACGCGTGGAGACATCGTGCAGCGTTGGTCGCAGTCCACTGGACGGTGGTGTTTCCGTGAACCTGCGAGTGTCGTCGACGTTCGCGTCGCGTCTTGAAAAAAGGGTGCGAGACTGGACTCACGGTAGATACGCCGAGGAGTTCTATATTGTCGAGGTGGACCGCTAATAGAATTGCAGTTGCGTCGTCGTGGCCCTTGATACAACACGAGTTCATCATGCGACTCGATACCGCGAAGGTGGTAGCATACTGGATCAACGTCCAACCAGAGGGGAATCCTGATTTTCTCCATCTGTATCTGGCTTTGAATAGGTTATCTTGCTACCCGAATTGACGATAGTGGGCTTTTGAGCAAGGTCGATTATGTGGTAGAGTTCCAAGTTGCATACAAGTGTTTTACAAATCGACAAGCCAACCACACCTATCAAGTGATACAGAATCATAGTGTAACATTGTGCGATAAAAAGTCTGCAACTACTATTCAGTCAGTGGTCGGAGCTCTCTTGCACTCGCGCTGCAGCCCCGGCTAAGCTTTGAGCAACCTCTTCTCCTATTTCCTTGTCGGGAATACCTAGGAATGAATTAACGGTCATTTCAAGGTCGATTATGCCAGCTTGGTCTGACTCACGCAGTGCAACATCAAAGTGATCATCCACCCATCCCGCAAACAGCAAGCAAACTGGCAGCTTAAGATCGTTCTGGATTAAAGTACAATCCCTCATGGTGAGTCGAGTTCGGTTCTGAGTGCGAGTGCGGAGGGCATCATAAAGAGATTGTTCATCGGCAGCGGGTGGATCCGCCGTATGGCTCGTCTGCGGTGCAGCCGAAAGTGAGATGTCTTCCAACTGCAACTCGTCCAACCCAGGGACAAGCATGCCATCGGCGTGCCCGGCCTGATTCTCGGCGACTGAAAGTACAGGAGCTAGGTCTGGCATGCACCCGTGACTCAATTTGAGGTACCGTATATTTGGGAAATGTTCCAGTGCGTCCCTCCAAAAGTCTGAGGAGTACGGAGGTTCGCTGATGTGGATACTTTGAACAGTGGTCAAAGATATGGAGGAAAAAATATCGTTAAAGGTGTTGTGCACTATCGATAGGTTCGAAGAAATCTGGAGGTGGAGACGAATAGGAATTAGAGGGTCGATGTCGGAACGGAAGGAGACCGGTGCACGTTCCGATACACTAGCAAAGAAGATTGCTTGCGACCTCTTGTTGTCGCCAAACGACACTGCCAATGAACGGATGGATGGACCTGAAGATGCTTGGTTTTCGAATGCAGTGATTCTTCTGCAGAAGATCGGAGAGAGTAGGGCGTAATCGTCAACGAGGAGACCACGTTCAGCTTGACATAGAAATAAGACATGCGCTTTGGACGGAAAATTTATACAAGACAAGAACGCAATGACCGCCGAGATTGGCGCGGTGATCAAAAGGCGGGAAAGATGAGGTAGGTTGAATTTCTGGAAGGAACGGAATGCCGCACTGGAAAGAAAACTGACAGCGCTAGGAAGGGCATCATGAAGATGTATGTGCGTGAGGTCTTGCATACAGCGGAGAGTGGATATGAACTCTTCAATGTTTTGCTGAAATCGGGCAGGAATATCGCCTAGAATGAGGGTGGTTAAACTGCTGAGATGGAACAAGTACCACGGAACTGGACAATTGAAGAGATGGAGTATACGAAGGGATGGTGTGTCGCCATCGAAGAGAACTGACGACCATTCTGAAGACCCGATGTCCGTCGATATTGTCAGTCTTCGCAGGTGAGGAGCACGCGAGCAGAGTTGGGGAAATAAGGTAAATTCATCACCCTTGCTGAGGCCAGCCAGCTCGAGCTCGTCAACAGGTGCATGGTTCATCACTTGCTCTAAGAGGGCGAGGGCATGAAGTGACGTCATTGAGGTCAACTCTAGATGTAGGCTCAACTTCAGCGGTGCCTGTTTTGATCTAGACAAAAGTTCTTCCACCCAGCGCGGAGAGGTGAGAAAAAGATAGGTCCAAAGCCTCGGGCAATCCAGAGCGACTTGGCGCCAGTGACGGCAAACATACGAAACGTTGACCCACCAAGGCACCTTCAGAAAAGTGTAGGAGGGGCGAGATATGTCACCTTTATGACGATAATAGTCATTCGCGCAATGAATGAATATAGCTTGGATGATCTCTGTTGGAAGACGAGAAATGGGGAAAGGAGAACTGTTTTGAGCATCTGACTGGATGGGTGGCATAGACGCTAGATCCAGTTTGTGTATGACACTGGGAGTAAAATCAGCGGTCAGTTTGAACGATAATCGATTATCCCCGACGTACATAATTCAGGATGTGGTGTAAGTCACTAAGTCACTGACCCAGGCTCTTTCAAAACTGTAGCTTGCTGACTCAGCAATCCTCAATCTCTCCGGTTCAACCCAACTTGTTACATTCAAATGTCTACTTTACCTCCCATTAGTATTAGCAATGAAGAAGAAATACAACAACCACAACGTCCTCCTTCTCCTCCATTCCACGTCACATTCGCGGCAAGAGGACTTCATGTACGCCAAATTTTACGGGTTCACCTACACCATCCGAGATCTCTTCCCTTACAGGCACAAAACTTCCCCGCCCATAAGCCGCGCGACCTTCGAATACCATCCGCACAAGCAATGACTCACGTCGCGTGGAGCTGCGATGGTAAACGTCTAGCTGCAGTCGGTATCGACAAGGCCACCAGAGTGTGGGCTCCGGAAACAAGCGTCAGTTCATGCTTACTGCGCCAAATGCCCTCCTCGACTCATGCTACAGTCCAGATGGAATACAGGGCTGCAACGCATTTCTCCGGAGGTCACTCTGACGATGTGGACCACGTATCGTGGAATCCGACGCACCCCGAGTTATTCTGCACGTCCAGTCAGAAGGACAGACGAATCGTTTTTTGGGACGCGCGACGTAAGAATATCAATGCATGCCGATTCTTGCCCTAATGACCTTTTTCAAGAAAGTCGCCACGTACAGCAGGTCCAATTAAAAGTCTCGCCTGTGCAGACGAACTATGCTCCAGATGGGAAATCCTTGTTATACACATCCGCGGGACATCAGCTGTTCTTTCTGACGCACGGGAAAGACGCCGAGTCTTCTAAAGATGTATGGCAGACTTCGGATAAAGATGGAGTAAGCATCACCTCCGCGCTCAAAGTTCCGCTTTTGACAGTATAGCTGTCAGACCATTGTTGCGTCGACTGCAATGTTCAACCATGTCGGAGATGGCATCATTTTGACGCATCACTCTGAACACTCACTCCGTATCATGGATTATCCTTCATTGACACTACGGGAAAGCCCGGCCGCCCATGTCGGCGGTTGTGTCGCGGTGGCCCTTGATCCCCGAGGAAGGTTAACGAATCCCGTTACGCGTGCTGTGCAAGCAAGAAATTGAACTTGACTTACAGGTATCTCGCTTCTGGCGGGTACGACTCGATCGTCGACTTGTTTGATCTGAACGAATGGATTTGCGCACGAACGATCACATCCTGCGAGTACGCGACCGACATTATTGCTGTAACTGGAGACTAAATCTTTTTCAGAAACGCCATCAATGCCCTCAGTTTTTCTTTTGATGGCGAATACCTGGCGATAGCTAATACTGGACCATATATTGATATCGTGAGTGATTTCTGACTTTTGCAAAGTATCATGTTGACCCTGCAAACTTGTGATGTAGTGTGCAACAGAAACTACTATCCCGTTGCATCGCGTGGCTGCACTAGCACCTTCGCCGACGGTCACTTGGCACCCGTCGAAATACGTCTTTGCGTACTGTGGACAGACAAAACAAAGAGAAGGCAGTCCCCCTCCAGTTGCTGTAATCAGTTTATTCGGAGGTGGTATATAGTGTCTCTTAGGTCACGAGTCGCGAAATTCTATTGTATGTCCACGTGTAGAACATCGAACTCCAAGTGGGGTCTGCTTCGTCGTCACTCAGGTTGAAACTACTACGAACATGTGTAGAGGACCTAGTTGCTCTCTAGATCAGTGCACGATCAATGTCTTTGGAGTGCGCAAGTCCAAAAGTTCGCTCGTGCGAGGTTGTGCTACGATGCGCTCCTCCGTATGAACCCTATGGAACTGTCCATTTGGATGCACGACCAAGAGCTGTGCGACAAAAGGCTCCCGCAACCTCTTCGCCAGTACATCGAGATAATCATCATTCTTCACCGTCCACGGGCTGTAGTCGTCTGCCGGAGGTTCGTCTGAACCCTCTGCGATCTTCTGATGCATCTTCCGAGGGATCAGCCGGAGCGCGTTATCCCAGACGCGTCCGATCGACAGAGAGTGCGCTATCAACTGGCCATCTGGGAACTGGTACGTCGTGACGACGGTGACCGGCTCGAGTCCATCCGCTTTGACGTGGTACGTATACACCACGCACCGCTTCCGGACCTCGGTGGACCTGACGAGTTGGACAGATCTGACTTGGTACACAAACGTGCGCAGGTTCATTCTGCCGTTCGCGATGAAGTGGCCGAGCGGCGGCTCGTCGAGGAGGCTCTCTGCGACGCGCAGCATCGCGGCAGAGAGCTTGTGCGTGAACGCGCTCACGCTTTCGAATATGGGCAACTCGGTGGTGGTCTGGTAGGGCGAGGGGCGCCACGAGGGCTGGTGGAAACACGACGGCGACCGCGCGAGGTACGAGTTGAGGCTGGAGGGCCGCCCGACCCAGTCAAAGATGCAGGTGTCGTCCGTGTTCTTCATGATCTCATCCTGAAGACGGATGAACGATGTCTCGCCTTCACCGTACAAGATTGGAAGACGTAGGTCGAGGATGCCGAGGAGGCAGTATGCCATGTCTTCAACCTTGGTCGTCGTCCGCCTCGCCATCCACCGCAGCTTCTCTCTTACGTCATCCAGCCCAGGATTGAAGTCAACAAGGTAGGATTTGTCGATGCCGAGGATGTCCTCAAGGGATTGGACGAACTCTGGGACGAGCTTGTAGTTGGGCAGGGGTGCATCTTTTTCAGATGGTGTCAGGAAAGGCGTCCAGTCGCCCATGTAGAACTCTATCGCGTTAGGCGCGAGCAATTCCTGGAGCGTCCAACCCCGCGTGAACCACCTACTCCGCTTGAGCGCCTGCAAAGTACGCTGGAGAACGTCCAAGAGAAAGGCGATCGTGAGTGCCGAGTTTCGATACCATGTAAACATGGAGTTGATGGACTCTTGTAGTTCGGCGCTGCTGGATTTATCAATACAGCAGGTGTCGCTCCAGCACCAGCGGAAGCCTCGTTGCTTGGCCACGCGGCAAAAGTGTTGCAACTTGAGGATGCCAGGCGAAGAAGACGACATCTCGAGAATGTTCTCGATCAACTTGACGTCTCCGTACAAGGGTTCGTCTTCGCCCCATACGTGAGACAACATGGCATAGGCAAAGTACTTCCGTACAACATCCTCAGCCTTGTCCGGGAGATCTTCCGGCATGAGAGACGTGTCGGACACGAGGGTCTGATACTCGTGCGACCGTTTGAAGGCACGAAAAAGCTCCGCACTCGAGGAAAAGGTCCCCGTGTTCAGGTTGATGAAACGTAGAGGCATGCCCGAGAGCATTTTTTGCGCAATTTCATCTACGATCTGCGCTGGCGCGACTTTTTCTTCAGGAGCGGGAATTTGAGGTGCTTGGATCTGTTCGTCTGAGTCAGCTGTCAGGGCTTGGAACCAGACGTATGCTCACCAGAGACATAACCTCCTTGTGATTATTCCGAGAGCCTACTACCTCTGTTAACTTGGGCGCAATCAGCTCAAGTAACATGACGGGAGAGACGAGGGAATAATAGCGAGAGAGTCGGAACATGGTAGGATGCCCGTTGGACTGGACTAGACCAGTGACTGACATCCTGTGTGGCACAGCACCGGACAACGTGTACGGTGATGTGGAGACTCCGGGAAATTGATCAAGGGTAGACATACCAGTTTTCCCTGTCACGTCCATTCACCTGGCAATGCGAGAAGGACTAACCTTGACCTTATAAGTCCAAACTTGAAACAGGGACGAGTCAGTGACACACAAAGGAATGACATCCCGGGGCTTTCGTATGTACACGGGAGAATAAAACGGAAATGGTGACTTTCACATTTTGCGTGCGAGCTTGAAAGTAAACCGGCAACTACCAGTGGCGAAGTATCCACAGACCACATTGCAAGGCTGTTTGAGCGTTCACATGAATCACAACAAAAAATGCAGCCACTGGACCTTGTGTGAGGTCACGGTGGATATGAATTCCCCTGTCAGCCAGCCCTTCAGATTCCACAGAAAAGTTCCATCCATTGAAAACGCGGGAAAACCGTAGCCGTTATCTTGTACAGTTCAGGTAGCAGGAACCTCTTGCGCGCGGCACACGAATCCATTTCCTTTCTCTGGAACTTGAGGATCCTTCGATCACAGTTCTCGAATCGTGTTACTCAATGTCCGTCTTTGCTGGACTGAGGAGATTCCCAGAAAAAGGTCGGCGGAGAAATGGTGGCACGGAAGCAAGCGCTCATCAAATCCATCATCCTGCCAAATGTTCGAGGGCATAGCAGCGGCGAGGTTCCGCAGGAAGGGGGACGACTAGGGTGTGTTCCCACTGTCCGTCACAGTGAGCCATTCCTGGGTTCAGGGCCATCAAGATGCCGGATATTGCCTGCACAGCGGCGAGCGGTGACAGCGAAAATAGTAGATTGCAGTACTTTAAGCGGTTCTCGGCGAAGGTGAAACGTCGCCAGTCGCCCATCCGCCATGCCCGTCCTCGACAGACCCCTCAAGCATAGCAAGTTCACCCTCGATTCGTCCGGAGTAGCTGGGTTCTTTGGTGGCGAAGAAGCAATCTCAGCCATGGCCACCGTCCACTTGTTCAAGGGTAGAAAATGGTTAGGCTGGTACAACTCACCAGGAAGTTACACCATCGCAAAACGGTTCGGCCAACTCGCAGCTTCACGTTTCTGGGATGGGCTGTTTCCGGGTCCAAATGAAACGCCCGCAATCTCCTTTGGACTCGATGGACGGGCAGGGCCAAGATATGTTGCGTCCCTCTCAGGGACGGAGTTGCAGACTGGACACCTGGGGTACCTCACGATAGAGAAAGCCAGGGAGGTGAAGGGCTTGGTGCAGATCGAGGGAAGGGAAACCGCTCCAAGTAACGTCACTCTCTTGGAACTAAAGGACGTCAAGTATGATGACAAGGTTCCCCAACGAGACCTCGGCAACGCGCTTGTCGCGCTCATCCCCGTCCTGGTTAGCTTCGCAGCCTGTGTCATGTGCGCGTTGGTTGCGGACTGGTTCTCCTTCTCGATGATCCTCCTGGGTATCGTCTCCAGTGGGGTTGCATGTCTCGTGATTGGCTCTGGAGAACTCTGCCTCGACACCGTCAAGAAACCAGCACCTGGCGCACCGCCGGGCGACGGGTTGCTTATAGGGGATGACACAATAATCGTGGTGAAAGGAGCTGAAAAGGATGTCAATGCCATCACCAAAGGGAAATTCGTGTTGAAATTAGATGGAGAGCCCTCATACGATCGCATCGGCCTATGTTCTCTACTTCTCCTCATCCAATTCCTGCTCCAGCTTCTCCTCATCCCCCAAGGATCGCTTTTCGGCCAAGTCATGTTTCTCGGAACGCTGGGGGTTTCCTGGGCCTACAATTCGTATCTCTCATCGTTGGAGAAGGAGAGAATACAGGCAAAAGTCCTCTTCAAAAAGCTCGGGAAACCGAAGATGCGTAAATTCCGTCTTGGGACGAGGACGACGATGACGGTCTTTTCCTGTCTCCTCATTTGCGATGGGATGGAGAGTCCGTACGGCGGCATAGATCCTAAAAAGATTCTCCGAGATTTCATCCCGAACGACACGCCAGTATGGCAACGGTGGAGGAACAAGGTGACTCTACAGATGAAGCGGGGAAAGACGACCTCCAAATCGTCGAGTTACCTAGAGATTGATGAGGACGACCGCTCACACCTCGAGGAGAGCGATATCAAGCTTCTCGCCACTCTACTGAATGATGCAAATTCTGCTTTCGAGGGTTATTATAAGCACTTTTTGCCATCACCCCCTGACCAAAAGGATATCAGATAACCACAGACCTTATCTCCGATATTGATACCATAACCTCACGATCTGCATCTTCGCTGACTTTTGTGTCATTCGTGTTCTACTCACCATAGTTCTTGGTTTCTATGTTGGGATTGAGGATCGCGGCCCTGTATCAACCAATTTTGTGTCATTGTCCGCATCCCGGGTCCAGATAGCCGCTGACAAAATTAACTACATGAGCACATCCAACAGTATATGTCAGCCGCTACTGACTGTATAGGACCACCCTTTCTTTCGCTATTGGAAAGCAGTGGTTCGTCATGGATCATGGTTTTCGTTTCCGTTCGATCTGAGTCTAATAGTTGCAAACGAACAATTTCAAAACTAGTGATGTGACAGTAACCAACTACCCCCTGCGACGGCCAACCTTCCTGAGAGGAAGATGACCTCCCTTCCATTCTCCAGCCCTTTCAGCAATGAGTTGCAGAATGCCAGGTCTCACCGGCTTGACACAACCAGACACAATGAGTCGACCCGGAGCCTCTGTGCGGGTGGCAAGTGCATTACATAGAGATTGTAGGTCGGTCATCTCTCCATCTATACGCTTGCCTGGCCTGGGCAGCATCACACCATAAAGTTCTAGCTCTTCCAAGGCCGGGGCAAAGATCCGCTTAGCATATGCGCCTTCATCGTCATTGAGAGAGAGGACGGGTGCGAGATCGGGCAAACCTCCGTGGCATAGCAACATGCATCGTAGACCTTGTAGATGTCCCAACAACATCCTCCAGAACTCGGACGGGAATGGGGGAGAGAGGACGTGAACACCTTGTACATCCGCCAAGGGTACGAACGAAGAAATTTCGGTTAGGATGCGACCTAAGTCGCTGCTCGTGACTGATGAACCCACTCCAATTCTAATTCTGAGAGGATTGTTCCATTTCATATACCGGTGAGAGAAAGAGTCGAAATCGAGTTCTAGTGGACTGAACGTAAGAGTAGTCAAGGGCTCAGAGAAGTCGATGACCAATGAACGAAGTATGGGATTGGACGGTGCCTGATCTGAGGTGTCGTATCGTTCCCAAAGAACTAAAAAGGGCGATACATGATCACGAACGGAGATACCATCTTCATATTCGCAGTCCAACCTGAGTTGGGTCTCCAACGGGATGTTTACAAAAGTTAGGAATGCGACAACTGTTGAAAGCGGAGCAACGATTAAAAGTCGAGAAAGATGGGGTAGGTAGACTTTCTGGAAGGCACGGGATTCCGCGCTAGAAACGAAGCCAACGGTCCTGAGGAGGATATAAATTTTCCAAGTCTTGCATGGAGCGTAGTATAACCAAGAACTCCGCCAAATTTTTCCGATATGGAGCAGGAACATCGTACAGACCGAGAGTCGTCAAGCCGCCCAACTTGAACGAACACCACGGCACTGAACACCGTGAAAGCTTGAGCGTACGAAGGGCTGGGGTTTCCCCTTCAAAGAGTATTGGGAACCGTTTAGTACGTGGACCAGAGCTGACCACAATTGTCAGGTTCTGCAAGCGAGGAGCGCGGGAGGAAAGCTCAGAATAAAACATTTTTTCCGTATCTTTGTTATCAAGTTGGAGGTAGAGGTTTTGGAATCGCTCTGCATGCCTCCCTACTTGCCCTACGCGAAATACCTTGAACTCTTCGGCCGAGAATCGTGAATGCACTTGTACTGTTAACAGTGCCTGCTTCGATCTGGCCAGTAGCTCCTTTGTCCACTGCGGGGATACGAGAAAAATATAGGACCAAAGAGCTGGACAAGCAAGAGCCACGTTACGCCAGTGATGACAAACGTAAGACACGTTGACCCAACTAGGTATAGTCACGGCGGGATAGTGGTTGGTACGACAATGATCCTGAGCACAGTAGATGAATATGATTTGCAGAACGTCAGGGTGGAGGCGAAAGATGAGGGGAGGGGGATCGGTTTGAATGGGCAGGTTGGACAACGAACATCTCTGAGCGAGATATTTTTCGTCGCTATACGATTGGGCTGTGGTTGCCATGCCTGGAATTGGCACAACTGAAACCAACTGTATGCTGCAGAAACCTATCGGTGAGATACTAAATAGCGAATGTAATACCAACCAACTGACGAGTGCAATTTGAAGTGTTGTGTGTGCCAGCGACGGATGGGGCACGTCTGAATGAACTTATAGTTCCAAACGGATACGCAGAACTTGTGTCGGGAGGTTTGCGAGGTTTGCGAGAAACCAGCACGAGCGGTGTCTGAGACCGTATTGACTCAAGATACTCGGGATACACTTTCTCATGATCACTTCTGTACCCCCGTTCGGATCAACCGCCAGCCTATACGTACCCTGGCACCTACCTCCAAGCACAAGACGCTACCTTCCAAATTGCCGGCGAAACGAATTCGGAGCCGCCACCGAGATCTTCGTCAAGTTCTTAGAACAGTGTATGGAAAGTTTCTTGGTGGGCGTAGTTGAACCCCGTGCGTCCATACAGTCCTTCTTCACGTTGTAAACTTGTGACATGATGGGACTGCTAGGGATGTTCATTGGACGCACAGGGTTCTCAACTCCATCCTACTTTCAAGCTGTAGCTCGAAAAGGCGAATTGTGAATATTTGGGCACTCCTTTCTACGTTCAATTGCATGGAGGTACTCTATCTCAAATGGTTGTGAGAGGCGAGTACTGTCGAGTTTGTTAATGCTCTCAACTTACTGAACCTCACTAAGTAGGGAATGCGATGATTCTCGAATTTGACAAGGCGTTGGACTTTCTCAGTGAAATACTCAACCTTCAGGGAACAAACGGAAGCGTTGCTGGAGAACCTGGACAATACGAAGAAAGGTGACGACCTGATGGCAATTGAACAAGTTGCTCTTGACCTTCCTTCTAATGGCATAAAGAGAAGCCACGAAACGGCAAATCCGATAACATATATACAAGAAGATCCTCGCTGGCATGTTGAAGACGCACGACAGAATCCCTTCACGGACGACCCTGAGTTGGTGGAGTGCCTAGACAACATGGGATACAGAATGGATATGGTGCTATTTGGGGTACGCGGCTCTCTTGTCGATGTGGCTCTCACTCACATTGGGTACCGTAGTTAGAACATGTACCAGCGACGGTGGGAGGTGGAAATTTTGCAGTATATGCTGCTGACAACCATACCATTACCGACGTGCGGGTCTGGACTCGCAGCTCTGGAGGGTCCGTTACCACATGTCATCACGCGGAAGTCACCTCACCGCTTTTTGGCACCATGGCAAACGTATATTATTTACTGCCAGATACAGCTCGTCGAAGGGGTGGCATTCATGCACAGACATGGCGGTGCACATCGAGATATCAAACCTGCAAACGTGCTCACTCCCTCCGGTGGTGGCCGTCTTTCGATCAGCATCGCGAGATTCATTGATGGCTCTGGGAACAAAATTCGCGACGTAGTTGATCCATATCCCACACCAGGGCACACCACACGCCGCGTTTCTGGGACCAAAAGGAGCGCACGCGCTCGAATATGTTGCGGCGTGCATTGAGTGGTAGCCTTTGAGTCGCCATGTTCTGAGCCTCGGCCGTACGCGAGGTGATGGTATTTTGTTTCCTGTCAGTAAATACGGCCTAATATTATTGTCCAGGTTGAGTGCACCCCTCGTCAATAGAGAAGTGCGATCGTCATTGTCCATGTGGACATCCACTAAAATCTCGACGTTGTTGTTCATGTATACCTTAATAATTATCCCTGGAAATAGCATCTCTAACGCTCATGAACGCAGTTAATAACGAATGGCGGTATGCGCTTGAGCTGCGAGGTGCCTTGCTGCTGCACTGTAGTCCATCACCATGCGATCGAGAGAGAAGTTCCTACGAGATATCATCAAACGAAATCGAGGCATATATAAACCAACACTGTACAATAAATAAGGAGTTTCCTCATTTCATTGTTAGGGAATATGGTAAACGCATCACTGACCCACAATCATTGTTGCCCCGCACGAATGCTCGGACGTGTCAATGACCCATTGTCGTCATCCGTGTTGCAGTTCTCATCTGAGGGCAATGCAGCATCCTGTGATGTCTGCCCATCGGAGACAGCAGGGCTGCGATCCGACGCGTCCAACGATGCTCCTTGAAAGTCCTTCTTTGTTAGCAACTGTCCTTGAAGAATCTTGCCCATGTGTGTATGCGCAAATGGTCGTCCTCTGCTCCGAATGCCAAGAAGCGCCATCACTGAAGGCAGTGGCGACCCAGAGAACCCAATCGCCATTTCTTCGAAACACCCAGGGATGTTGAACAAATTCCTCCGTACCGTTGTATCATTGACGTCGAGGAAACGGCATAACTGGGTGTATGACTCATAGTCTCGGAGATAGAGTTGACCAGCAAACACGTTCAACTGGCCAATCAAATCCCAGGGTGGTGTCCAATTAGAGGGCAGAGGAGGGATGGAATAGAGGCGGAGATCGTCGGAGGGTTTCATGCGCTGAGCTGTGCGGGGTGCATACATATGGAGGTGGACCGCTTCGCTCTCCCTGATGTCCGGCAACAAGCAGTTGACTTCAAATGGGCTCAACAGAACGAGTACTGGTTCACGTTCTATTTTGCTCGTGAGAATCCACTGAACGGGTCGGAGGTATTGATCCGTGGTCCCTCGAGTGGACTCGGGCTTGATCGTGTTGGAGAAATCCGTCGTTGCCAAGACACGTGGGCTCCACACGTCTGCGTCGCGAGTAGCTGCAGAACTCCTGCCTAGCATTTCAAACACTGGCTGAAAGGCCTTGCGAGAATGCAGAGGGATGACACCTGTCCTCACGAAGGATCGGACGTCAGGATGAAGGATATGCTCTGCGGGTTCTGCCACGGGTGGGAGTTCCAGCTCTCGTTCCCGTTCCTTCTCGCGACAGACCTCTCGTTCTTGTTCTTCTGCCATCTCTGCTTTGGGAAGCGATAGGACACCTAATGCTTTGCAACGTTGACGGATGTCATGGTCCAGCGCCAACAAAGAACTCGACGGGTCCTTGGCTTCGCGAGGCTCGTAGAGATCGGCCAGCGATTTGCGCTCCGGTTGTAGCCACGCATCAGTGAGTTTCTCTTGGGTCAACTTCCCATCAGCAAATTGCGACCAAGCAGCATATCTTGATTTGTGGCTCATCCCTTGTTGGGCCCAGTAAGGAGCCCGCTGCTCGATATCTGTCCAAGTTTCACGTATTGCCCAGGATAAGATGTCGACTGTAGTGACCTGGGTATCTGGGTCTGTCTTGCCTGCTACCACACGGATGATTCGGTCGACCTCGGGAGGTGCAAAAAACATGACAGTGTGACCGCGACCCAGCTTCCGCATCCGCATGCAACCTGGAAACCGCAAACAGTGAGATCCAGTGATTGACCAGCGGTCGAAAGGCCAACCTTGTACCAATGCATCTTTTGTTACTTTGGGACCCAGCATAACGGCTGCTCTTGACCCGACTGGGAGACGAATGTCAGTCCCCCTTGTGTGCGCATGATCAAGATAGACGACACAACGCTCTAACTGTTGAGAAAGTGATGACGATAGCATCGGCATACGGTTTCCATTTCGTGTAAGCACCATCAATTCGTCTTGATCGTTGAAATAGACGGCGCCAGCTGAATCGGGGGAGACTTTGAGCCACGCCAGAGCCACTTCGTAGTTGGAGAGATCAAGTATCTGTGAGCCAACATCCAACAAAACTCGGATTTCGGGTTGTTGTTCAGAAATCCTTCGAAGAAGTGTATATGTCTCGGTGGGTCGTTGTTTCTCATCAGCGTTGTGGATGACCATATAGAACCCATTTTCGGGCCGAAGAAGGTGGGCAAGAACTCTCGCATTGGTTCCCTTCTGGTGCTCGAGCTCTTGTTGAGCAATAGACATGGGTAGCAACCACTGCCCATCGTTCGTTCCCGAAAATCCTGTTGGCTCCATTCAGCGATCAAAATGAATGAGTGGAGATAAACTGCCGCTCACCTGTTACGAGTTTTCCCCGCTTCTCCGCCAAATCCCAACTCGACCCAGAGAGTTTACAAGGAAATTCTATGGCCTCCTTCGGAAACACCACTCGTGAAAGGTAGAAATCGATGGCCGCTTGGTTGATGGAGAAAAGAGGGAATACGACCTTGTCCCACTGCTCTGATGACCTGAGATTGATATTCTTAAGATTCCGAAGGGAGCCGGCAACGACACGCAATCTTCCATCCAAACTGCGTATTCTTCACTGGGATCATCCTGGTCTAGTAGAATTTCAAAAGAAGATCTCAATTCCTCTTCGGTGAGACCAGCATAATAGTAAGATAGGCAAGTGAGAATGATGGTGAGATCCGGGTGACCAAACTGAGTGTTTGGTGCTGGTACATCCTTGGCTCGATATGGGACAGCAAGCAGTGTGTATGGATGATCATCGGTTCGGGACTCGGGGGGAGGGCCATAGTCGACACGCCATCTCCGCTCCGTAAGAGCAAACCAGAGGATGTTGGAGGTAAGGAGACCACGGAGTAGCAGTAGTCCACCCCACAGATGACTCTGCTCAGAATCCTTGGCATACTCCTCCACCATCTTTGCTATGGCCGGAAGGATATTCTTATCAGATATGAAGCTCTGGATGCTGTCGCGTATCGCTGGGGGAACATATTGGAATTTGATATTGGGAAGCTCTCCGGCCATCACATCGTTCACGATGAATGACATTAGACGTTGATCAATGTCAGAGGCACGTACAACCCGAATGTGCGGAAATGATCCAGGTTGTTCACATCTATACTCTATGGCATCCGGGGCATATCGTGAGAGTGAATATAGATGCTTCTTCACCAATCTGAAGACTTGTTGAATGATTGTCCATCGGTCAGGATATCCATCCATATGTTGCTGCGGGCCCATTGTGTAAACCAACTGGAATCGCGGATGCAGGATCTCGTCGCTTTCGTCCAAGATATCTCGAGCGTGATTGTGAAGCCAATTCTGAAGACTCAGCCACTTGAATCTACTCTCCACAGCATCGTGGGACTCCCTAGTTCGCCGATCATCAGTAAGAGTGTCGTTTTCTTTTCCCGAGCGGTTGGACAATTGAGTTGACGATCGAAACGAGCTATCCACTCGGCCACCTTTCTGGAATTGATTAATGAAATCAGCGATCCCCAGTATCCGATTACTGATACGTACTGATCTAAGTAACAGGGCGCTGGATACATGCGTGTAAATCGATTTCTGAGACATCGTAGACAGGTCGGTCGTGAGTTCGCTGTCGTGTATCTGCTCCTCTACTCCCATCAACTTGAGCGACACGACGTGCTCTGGCTGGACGAGTAAAATTCCATGCTCGATCATACATTGAGATAAAAACTTGTGAAGATCATCAATTTGAAGGTTGATTATTCTGCCTTCATCGTCATATTCGGGACTGCGAGAGAATGGAAGGTGATATATTGGGCGGTTGGTGAGCCCACCGAGGCGAGTGACTAGGATATCGAACATTTGGGCTGTCAATGCTTTCGGCACAATGACACGGACGAGCTGTTTGCCGTTTGCAAGAGCTGCAGCGGCAATGGGGATTATGACGGAGGATTTTCCGTCTCCCATGTTGACCTGCATTACAGTGTTTTCACCAGATCGTGGGGACATGAGTTCCATCGCGGTTTCTGCCTGAGCACGCCGAATGAGGAAGTTTCCTTGGATCTGAGAATACAAAGTCAATTGCGAGTCCAAAGTAGAAAACACTGAGCATATAAATGCACCTGGATTAGAAGCCAATCCGGATATTCTTCAGGATCCCACCCATCACATCCCTTATTATCTAACTCCTTTGAAAACTCTTCCTCGCGTCCCTCCAGCGCAAATCGAAGCAATCTCCGGGCACGCTGCAGGTCCAGAAGGACTAGCGACAGACTTGTAAGACACTTCTTCCAGCGCGAAGGAATTTCGAGTGGGGAGGCGGATGCGAGATAGCGCAAGAGGTCATATGCAGTAATTCGTGGCCACTGACCACTTTGGCGGAGAGCTTGCTCGCGCGAATCTATTGGACTCAGACTCCTCCTTAGAACATCCAGATACCGCATGTAATTGGCTCTACACTGCACACAGTGCTCCTTCAGGTCCTCAACTCGAACAAGATCTGCCCTTGCTGTCTTGTGAACTTGAATTGCCTGAGATATTGCATGTGTATGTTGTGCACTAGCATCAAGACATGCGAGGTATTCTCGTTTGAACGAGGAATTGGTGGAAAGGGAAGAGAACAGTTGATCCAATACGGTGGTATCGGAGTTGTCCGCTGGCATTAAGATACCGTCAAGATGGAGAGTGATACGGCCTGGTAGTTCCGGCGCTAGTCTGTTGCAAACCAAGTAGTCGAGCGTCATGATAGGCGGGCCCGCATTAAAAATACATTGCAGATTTGAGGTCGCCGATGGAATTCCAAGCAGTGCTGGATCTGGACCATACGTGGTAGAATGCAGGATTTCGCCACGATGTTGGTCCTTGGGCCTGGGAGAGCTTGGCCGCCTTGGAGTACCATTTGGAGCAAACATGTGTGTGGCCTGCTTGTCTTGGTCACTGACCTTCGAAAGCCGATACGTGTCGCGATTCCAGTAATGCCTGGTTTGGATATCCTCGAGAGCAGAGCGTACTTGAGGATCTTGGGTTCTAGTTATCTGATAGAACTCCGGGTCTGCGTTGGCTTTCTGTTTCATGATTGACCGACATCCACCAGACCGTAAAAGACAAAGCGCTGCCTGAACACCTGTCTTGCCCGTCAGTGGGTCAGGCTGATGGCGATGGGTCATGGCATGCAATGAAGCAAGAAAGTGCATGCTCCCAAAACTGCCATCCCCTAGCAAGCAACCCAGTTCTGGGTCCACATCATAGATGTGATATAATGGCTTATTGTACCGTTTGCGTCGGTGCAAAATGTCGATCCGTACCAGATTCCTGTCAGCATGTAATTTTGGATAACCATTTGGTATAACGACCTGTCTGTGGATAAGGCCCCCTTCACGAACAATGGTGCCTGCAATATGAGTGTTTGGACGAAGGACGAGGGAGTTCTCAAGCCCAAACAGTGTCCCAATGGATTGATCCTCGTCATAAACCATGTACTTGAAATCCCGGGATTCGAGTTCTCCCCCTTGT